>PVKA01047294.1:0-14400 GCA_004027165.1 Ctenomys sociabilis | reverse complement strand
GAAGAAGAAGAAGAAGAAGAAGAAGAAGAAGAAGAAGAAGAAGAAGAAGAAGAAGAAGAAGAAGAAGAAGAAGAAGAAGTTGTTATAGGAGTCCAATAGTGCATTAAATGGCTGAGGAAAGGGTAGGTCCACACTATTTCTCTAGAAAGCTTGGGGAATTGGACATGTGTTGAATGACTGCTTCACTTTGCATCTTCCCTCTTTGGGTGGTCTCTGCTATGCTTTTTGCTTCTTTTTTTATTTATAAACACTGATAATGTTGTTAGAGCCATAGATATGTGTCAATGGTGTTATAAAATAGGAAACAAATACCAACACTTCTAACTGCCAACTCCACTGAAATGACTATGACTGGTTATCCACTACCTCTCATCCAAGCGAGGGCTGAAAAAGCTCTGGTTTCAGCACTGCTCCTCTTCCTGAGCTGAATTGCATAGGTTTTACCCCATCACTTTCCATGGGTCATGATAACTATGGGCAAGCTATCTGGGTCTACCTCTCAGAATAACTCAGTCACCAGTTTTTGGAGCATCCTAGGGTACCGCACCCACTTAAGGTCTTTGCAACTCAGGTGTCTCTGAAAAAAAGGAAGAAGCACATCTGTGGAGGAACCATCATCTCTCCCCAGTGGGTGATCACGGCTGCTCACTGCGTCGCAAAAAGGTAGGGAAGACCCAGGTCCTCAATGAGAATCATATCACTCACTCTTTCTCTCTGCCAACAACAATGACTCCATTAAAATATGCAGGAACACCCTAACTATATGGCATAACAGGGTTCAGCGGAATTATCAGGCTGTATACAGTCTGCTGAAGGGCCATATATTCTTTGAAGAAATACATTTTATTTACTTAAGATGCAGAAGTTAATAAAGAATAATATCCAAGTGAATGAAAAGATGGATTTCTGAAATTTTTCTCTAGATTTTATAAGTTTCAGTGAAAATGTAACTAATTCATTATATATCTTAAAAGTAGACAAAGGATGGTGCCAGCAAGATAGCTCAGTGGACTAAAGCACCTGCTTAGGAAAGCCTAGGCAAGCGCAGTGACCTCAGTTCAATCCTCAGCACCACATGCAGTGCCACCCCTGCCCCCAGGGTGGGCTGAGCCAGCCTGAGTCTTGGCTTAGTGGCCCAGGCTTGTAATCCCAGTGTTCAGGAGGCTGAAAGCAGGAGGATCACCATGAGACCAAGTTGCATAGTGAGACATATAACAACCAAATACATTAAAAAAGAAAGAAGAAGATAAAGAAAAACCAAGAGAAGCTACTAAAATATAAAGTATACCCTCATGTCTTCCTTCCTAGTATTCTCACTTTTACATACATCAACCTAGTGACTCCCATCTTTTATCCTGGAAGGCATCAAAGAAACTGACATGACTGAGACACGGTTCCTGTTCACCAGACAACTGATAGTGTGAAAGAGAAGGTAGCGTGGCATGGTGCCCACATGTAGTCCCAGCTATTCAAGACAGTGAGACATGAGGATTGCTTGAGTCCAGAATTTGGAGCCAGCCTGGGAAACATAATAAGACCTTGTGTCATAAACAAACAAATAGGAAAAGAGTTCATTCATAAGGTCACTGAATATGAGAGGTAGATTATAATGTTGGTACTGAACACAGGCAAAATTAATGGAGGTATAGCAAGAGAAAATAATAAGTTTTCCAATTTTGTACAAAAGGATCACTTCTGAAGATGAAGAGTCCCCAGTGATGGCATCTTCAAACCTCTTTGTCCATCTCAGTGCCTCTTACCACATTCCTTTCAGATGATATTGTCCCAAGGATATGGGGTCTTTCATGTCCTGAGAAAGTTCTAAATTACAAACAAAAAGATCTGAAAATTCCATGAAAGTAATGGCATAAATCCCTCTGAACCTCATAGTGTTCTCTGGGACCTCATAGTTATGGTGCTGTCCTTCATAAGATAGGTATTGTATGAGAGCTTTGACATTAAAGCTGCAAACATATAGAGAATCATAAATCATTTCTAAAGGTGCTTCTGGTGTTGAAGCTACATCAACCTCGTTTTAAAAAACATGTATTTAGTACAGATCTACAGGATCTACAAGCTCTCACTATATAGATCAGACTCATGGTGATTCTCCTGTTTCCAGCCTCCCAAGTGCTGGAATTACAGGTGAGCACCACCATGCCCAGTCTCAGTCACCATCTCAGTGCACCCCAGAGGCAGGGCGAGCACAGCATGCCAGGGATTGAACCTTGACTGCTGCACTTTGCCTAAGCAGGTGCTTTAGTCCGCTGAGCTATCTGGCCAGCCCAAAGGTGCATCAACCTCTTAAAAACAGCTGAATAAATTTCCTTGCAGTTTTTAGAACCCTGAGTTAAAATGTGTATACAGATCTAAAAATAAAATTACAATGTAATGCATTATGTCATTGGCCCCATATGAAGGAGTTCTCCATTGCAAGATGGAATTTTTGCATGATTTTTCTAACAGCATTGAAATCATTCACATTTTCTCCACTGAACAGTCTCGAATAGCACATCATGCACCCATATAATTTCAAATCGGCCGATTTGTTAACCCTTTACGACTCTACTCAGAAGTTCATTGAAGGCCTCCATTTTTTTCTGTTTCTTTATAGAACCTTTGTAGAAACATTGAATGTCACTGCTGGGGAACATGACTTGAGCCAGACAGAGCCAGGAGAGCAAGTTCTCACCATCGAAACTGTCATCATACACCCACAATTCTCCACCAAAAAACCAATGGACTATGACATTGCACTTTTGAAGATGGCTGGAAACTTCCAATTCAGTAAACATTTGAAAGCCCCCTGAATGTCCTATCCCATAGTCTGTTATTCTGGTGCATGATATGTAGGGTATGACCAGTATGTGCTTTGAGATGGCAATTTTTTTTTGTATTTAGTACAGGGTCTACAGTATCTCACTACACAGATGAAATTTTTTTTATTTATATTTATTTATTTGTCTTTTTGAGACAGGGTCTCACTATGCAGTTCAGGCTGGCCTTAAGCTCACTTTGTAGCTCAGGCTGGTCTCGAATTCACAACAATCCTCCTGCCTCAGCCTCCCGAGTGCTGGGATTACAGGCATGCGCCAGCACGCCCGGCTCAGATGAAACTTTTAATGATTCTTCCCAAGCACTGGGATTACAGGTGTGCACCGCTACGCCCAGTCTGCATCACTGTCTCAGCGTGCCCCAGGGCAGGGCTGACACAGAAGGCCGGAGATCGAACCCCAGCCCATGCATCTGCCTAAGCAGGTGCTTTAATCTGCTGAACCAGCAGGCTGGCCCTGAGATGGTGATTTTGACTGGTTGGTTCCCTACCCTGAGATTTTGTTTGTTTGGTTTTGGGATTAAGTATAATCAGAAGAGGGTGACCCTAGGAGATGCCAGACACATATATCACAACTCTTAGAAGGTTTTGGAGGGACAGCCAGATCACAATTGGTGAGTGATTTATGACAGCCTTTCCCCTATGACTAGGACAAGCCTTGCTCTGGTCTGTTTTCTTCAGGTCAGTTTGTGGGACCTGTGTGTCTTCCAGAGCCAGGAGAACGATTTAAGGCTGGATTTATTTGTACTACTATAGGCTGGGGTCGCTTGACTGAAGGTAAGAAACCCTGTGCTACACCTCTTGGTCAGAGATGAAAGTCTACTAGTGGTTAATCAGAGAACACAATTTTTAATTTCTTATTTTTAATATTGGGCAAATTTTTTTTTTTTTTTTTTTTTTTTTTTTTTTTTGTCTTGTTGAGACAGGGTCTCATATGCAGTTCAGGCTGGCCTTAAGCTCACTTTGTAGCTCAGGCTGGTCTCGAACTCACAACAATCCTCCTGCCTCAGCCTCCCAAGTGCTGGGATTACAGGCCTGCGCCACCACGCCCGGCTATTGGGCAAATTTTTATGGGGAAAAAAATATGTATTTAGAATTAGTCAGCTGGACTCAGTTTAGAGGATCCCAGTTTTGTTGGCAACACCCAATGCATCATAATCGGGAGCCAGTCGAGCATATGCCTTCTTCTCTCCATCAGGCCGGATTAGGGTATTGACCCTGGCAATAGAGCTTCTTCTCAACTTGTTTGATTTTGTGCTTATTGGTTTTGACATCCACGACGAACACAAGTGTGTTGTTTTCCTCGATCTTTTTTTGTGCTTGATTCTGTGGTCGGGGAAACTTGATGATGGCGTAATGGTTGAGCTTGTTTCTCCAGGGGGTGCTCTTCCAAGGGAATTTGGGCTGCCTCCAGAGCTGCAGTGTCTTGAGATGGTGGAAGGTGGGTGATGGTTCTATCTTCTTTTTGTGGCTGTGGATGCCTTTTAGCACAGCCTTCTTGGAATTCAAAGCTTTTGCTTTGGCTTCAGCTTTGGGAAATGCAAGGGCTTCTTTCTTCGCCTTCAGTAAAGAGGTGGACACCTATTTAGAAGGCTAGAGAATATTCCATTGTACTTAGAAATTCAGGTCTCTACAAAAGACACAAATCTGAATTTAGTTGATGACAATGAATATAGCATCTGCAACTCAGAAGTGTTTTGCTCGAAATCCTGTCCCTATGTTCCAGGGGGCATCTTTCCACAAGTCTTGCAAGAAGTGAACCTGCCTATTTTGACCCAGAAGGAGTGTGCAGCAGCTTTACTAACCATAAAGAAGCCCTTCAGTGGGAAGACCTTTCTCTGCACAGGTTCCCCCGAAGGAGGGAGAGATGCATGTCAGGTAAGTAGGAACTGCAGGTCTGCCCTCCTTGGTTTTGTTCATAGGCGAGGGTCAGACACACATAAGACTAACTTTAGGTCAAACTGGAGGGGCTGGGGAGATGGCTCAGTGGAATAAGTGCTTCCCTGGTAAGCACAAGGGCCTGAGTTCAATCCCCGGTTCCTCCAAAAAAACAAAAAATTACCAACAAAAACTTGCCGGGCGTGGTGGCGCGTGCCTGTAATCCCAGCACTCGGGAGGCTGAGGCAGGAGGATTGTTGTGAGTTCGAGACCAGCCTGAGCTACAAAGTGAGCTTAAGGCCAGTCTGAACTGCATAGTGAGACCCTGTCTCAAAAAGAAAAAAAAAACAACAAACTGGAATCTGGGAAGGAGGGTCAGGACAAATCAAAATGAGGGGACAGGTTGAACATTCTGTTTTGAGCAGGGAGTGTGAATTCAAATGAAGTCCAAACAAGAGTTCATGCCAAGGATAAGCTCAAGGCTCTCCCATTCCTAAAAGATTGCTGACTCTCTCCTATTTAGAGATCTCCAACTTGTGGACGTTGGAATCTTCACTTTTCATTCATTCTTCCTGTTATTCAGTTGTAAACTGAATCGTATCACTGGGCAGGACTTCTGCAAGTCTATGACATGAGACAAGAGAGGGGAGAAAGTCTGCTGCTTTGATGAAAACCAAGGATGGTGGAGATAGAGCTGGAATTGATGGGTTCCAATGATACTCGAGGATCATTTGATGATCTTGGCTGGTTCCCATGAATCTCAATTACTACAAATGAGCAAGTCTCATCAATCATTTTCATGGGAGAAGAGCTAGCTCTCCGCAGTGCAGCCATGGACAGTGACAGTAACAGAGGTCTTTTCCTTCTGCAGGGAGATTCAGGAGGCTCACTCATGTGCCGGAATAAGAAAGGAGTCTGGACTCTGGCTGGTGTGACTTCTTGGGGTTTGGGCTGTGGTCGAGGCTGGAGAGACAATAGGCAAAAGACAGAGCAAGGATCTCCTGGGATCTTCACAGATATTAGTAAAGTGCTTCCTTGGATCCATGAACACATCCAAACTGGTAATGAAGCCATCATGCGAGGTTAAGAAGCTGCTATTCTGCTAGGACAGAGAGCACCAGGCAATTCAGGACCACAGAGCATAGTCTTCCACTGCAGTGAAATTGTGCCACCTGATAATATTTTTTGTCACCTACAGCTCAACTATCCTAACAAGATATAGCAAGCATCAATCAACAATGGGTAATTTGGCCACCCAGGGAAAGATGCTAGGGAACAGTTTTGGTTGTCACTACTGGAAACTAGACAATGGCATCTGGTGGGTAGGCACCAGGGCTGTGGTAAACAGAGTGCAATGCACAGGACACACCTCTCTTGCTCCAAATGCTAATAATGCTGAGTTTGGTAATTTTTTATATAGAAGCAGACACAGTTAATTTGAAAGGGTCAGGGATTATACAAAACTTTCTACTGAACTGGTCAGGACATAAAATGCAGATTCTCTTTAATCCCAGCTCAATTTTTATTTAACCAGTGTCTTAGTCTCAAAGGGGCTTTCTTCTTTTCCCAGTAAGATCAATTCAGTAGGAACTTGAACTTGTTTTCAAGTGCGTGGCTCAGTGGTAGGTATCTGAGACATCAGTTCAAATTGTAGCCATCCAAGCTTTCTTTTGTGGTTGTAGGCAAGTTATTTTCATATCTAGCCTCTCATCTTGTATAACATAATCTCTTCTTGCTCTCTGTAATTTCCACATTAATCATAACTGTTACTTAACTAGCCATTCAATAAAGTAAGTAAAACATCTCTGTAAAATACCAGGGCCTCTTTTTCTCTTTTGTCAATTTACCCCTCCTGTTTTTACATGTTAGATTTTTATTAGCTATATATATATATATATATATATATATATATATATATATATATATATATATTGTCTTTTTGAGACAGGGTCTCGCTATGCAGTTCAGGCTGGCTTTAAGCTCACTCTGTAGCTCAGGCTGGTCTCGAACTCACAACAATCCTCCTGCCTCAGCCTCCCGAGTGCTGGGATTACAGGCATGCGCCACCACGCCCGGCTATTAGCTATATTTTGAATGTGCTTTTCAGTGGAAAGGATGTTAGTGTCTTGAAATATGATTCAAGATACCACAAGCTTTGAATCGCCTTTCTTTCTCTTTCCCAGGGCCTCAAAGAAACAGTTCCAGGGGTGAGTACTGCTCACATCTACTCCATCACAACATGAATTAACATTTTGAGTCTGAGGCTCTTTTACAATCAAGTCTTCCTTTGCACATTTCCATGCTGCCTAGATACAAAACTATCAGCAGGTAGGTGCTGGATTAATAGGAGAATAATTCAAGATGGATTAATAAAAGTCAAGAGTCCCTAGTCTATCGAACCCTATGTTACATTGCAAAACAACCATGAATTTACTCTGTGATTTTTGGCAAGCTCTTTCTTATCTCTGGATCATGATTATCTCTTCCATAAAGAAAATAAGTTGGGGGCTGGTGAGATAGCTCAGCAAACAAAGTACCTGTTTTGGCAAGTGCAGGGACCAGGGATTGAACCATTAACCCATTAATGGGTTAATGGTTCAATCCCTGGTCCCAAATGTCATGCCAACAGCGTCCCCAGTGAGTCCAGACCTGGGGAGGCTGAAAACAGGAAGATCACTATGAGTACAGGCTGCATAGTGAGACCCTGTACCAGATACATTGTTAAAAATTAAGAAGAAAGAAAGAAAATAAGTTGGTCTCTAAGGTGTGTTAAACTCAAATCCTTTTTTTTTATTTTTAATGGAACCAGGTATTAAACTCAATACACCTGCTGAGCTATATCCCCGGCCCTTAGCTCAAATCTTAAATTGTTCTTTAAGTCCATTGAACTATCAACAAACAATTAATATAGTAATATAGTGGTCCAACAGCTTAGCATATGGAGAAGCTGCACCTAGTCGTAAACAAATAATTTAATAAAGAGAGACTTTGAGACACAGATATTTTAAAGTAGAACTTTGTCAGATGAGTAATATTTTGTCAGATGGAAATAAGTTATAATAAAGAAAAGACTCCAGCTGAATTAATATCCTAGCAGAAGATGGGTATTAATGGTCAAACAAGAAAGATGCAGAGTGTCATAGATAAAACTTAATTGGCCAAAGTAATTTAAATGTAAGATGTGAATGAAGACCTACGACGAGAGAAAAAAAGAATAAAACTAAGATAAGATCATCTGAAATCAAGTTACGGACGTTTCAAACATCAGTCAAAAAGTTCAGAATTATTGAGTAATAGGAAGTTAATTAATTAAATGCATAGTTTAGACCTATAATTTAATGATAGAAACATAACAGGCTGGTGCTGGATTAATGGGCAAGTAATTCAGGGTGGATTGACAAAATTATGTCATAGTAAGGCAGAGAGAGAGCTCAGTGGCCTAAGTGCCTGCCTGGCAAGCACAAGGTTCTGAGTTTGATCCCCAGAACTGGAAAAAAGAAAAGAAAGGAGGGAAGGAAAAACTATGTAGTAGTTCAAAAGATTAAAAAAGGCAAGAAAATGAAAAGATAGAAATTTTTTTTTTTTTTTTTTTTTTTTTTTTGGTCTTTTTGAGACAGGGTCTCACTATGCAGTTCAGGCTGGCCTTAAACTCACTTTGTAGCTCAGGCTGGTCTCAAACTCCCAACAATTCTCCTGCCTCAGCCTCCCAAGTGCTGGGATTACAGGCATGTGCCACCACGCCCGGCAAAAAGTTAGAAATTTAAAAGAGAAAAATTATAACTTTGGGGCCAGGGAGATGGCACAGTAGAATAAGTACTTCTCTGGCAAGTACACGGGCCTGAGTTCAATCCCTGGTTCCGCCAAAAAAAAAAAAAAAAAATTATAACTTTATAGCCAATTTAAGACACAGAAGTGAAAAAGAGGGGACAAACCTGATTGTTTTACCGTATCCAAGTTTTGAGCCTGAGAGACTCAGAAAATGGCCCGTGAAAGTAAGGACACACAAGTAGGTGCGATTTTCCTGACCCGAAGGAGTTATGCCCGAGACATGTTGAGTCTCAGGAGAGACAGACAGGGAACAGTCAGTTCACAGAAGTCGACATGGTGGCTAAGGCTGCTGCAGGCACACGAGAGAGGGCGCGTGCAGGCAGAGAAGAGCACCAAGGGCAGAGCCAGGGAAATAGCTGCGGCTATGAGATGAAGAGCTGGGCCTGATAAGGAAGAGCTGCAAGGGAAAAAAGCCTTAGTCTGCTTAGACACGCACAGGATTGGGGTCTGATGCCTGGTGCCGTGTGCAGTGCTGGTCCTGGATCTGGCAATTGAGTGCAGGCGCAGTGGCACACGTTCGCAATCTGAGCACTGGGGAGGCTGAAAGCAGAAGGGTCGCTGTGAGCCTGAGCTGCAGAGTGAGACCCTGTGCAAATAAATAAATAAATAAATAAATAAATAAATAAATAAATAAATAAATAAGATGTCACAGTCAAGGTGAAGCAAGCTCTAAAAAGAACACCACCAACAAGAAAGATGCATTGTAAAAACCTAGACACAAAATTTTATAAAGAATGGAAGTAGCTATCCAGAAGAGCCAGTAAGCTGCAGTGACCTTAGCTTCTGGAGGCAGGGCTCGCTGTGGCCAGACCCTGCCGTTGGCCCTGATGCTGTGCTTTCCCTCGCAGCCTTGTGCACTGAGCAGGAACATGTAGTCAGCCAGTCTGAGGGGCAGCTGCACTTCCCAGAAAGCATCGATCTGCATTATGGCAGAGAGCAGTGAGTAACGCCCCCACCCTCCTCCCTCCAGCTGTGCCCATTAAGTACACTGTGCTAGTCACCTGGAAGTGACAGCCTTTCTGTGTGCCTGCCTGCAGAGTGTGTGTCTGGACCCTGCTGGCTCCAGAGGCAATGCATGTGTTGCTCAGTTTCTCCCACCTGGATGTGGAGGCCTGTCAGAACAATTATCTGGCAATGTATTCTTTAGAAGACAGACTCCTTGGTGAGTGAACATTTACACTGTCAAATGGAAAGCATGCTAAGTGGGCCTACCAGTTGCAATGGGTTCAGTGCGAGTTGTCTGCAAATGCCACACTCCTCACCTCCAGTTCTGAGACTCAGATTGGGAGTGGAGAGGGACAGGTCTGAGCTTGACAGCGCCTGCAATGCCATGCAGAATTTCACTTTCTTCATTCTGCTTCCCACCAAACCAGGCTTTTTAGACTGAATTCCCATTAGAAGTAAAGTCTAAATACATTACAGAGGTCCTCGGGGCCTCCTAGGAACCTAGGTATGAAAATAGCATTGCCTCATAGAGCTAAGAAGGTACCAGTAAATAAGTGGGGAAGGAAGCAAAGCTCACTTATATGAGAAGCAGAATTGGTTATTGGCTGGAGGTGACTTCATTTCACCCCCAGACATCTGGCAACATTTCTGGATGTCACAACAGGATAATGTATTAACGGTAGAGGTCAGAATGCTATAAAAATCCTGTTAAAAGCACAGGACAGCCAATAATGTCAAGTTTGTCACCCTGGTTTAGACAAGTCTGAAAGTTTTCATGGCCAGTTCATTAATGGGTGCTATTTTATAGAAGCTGAATACTGAATCTTCTTTTTGTGTTATAGGAAAATTCTGTGGCGAGAACCTTGTTTCATCTATTCTTGTGGGCTCCAGTTCAATAAGGCTTAAATTCTTCTCTGACGCCACAGATGATGCCACTGGGTTTAATCTCACCTACAAAGCTCTTCCTCCAAAGCACCTTCCTGGTAACACCGTTTCCTTCTACCACAGATTCTCCATTCTCCTTTTAGAATGTTCCGTACCATAGGAATCAGGTGGGATCCTTAGTGGAAAGAACACACTTTGTGAGATGGGAAGCATTTGAGGGGTCTGCAGTCCCTCCTTCCACAGCCCTTGTAATTCATATTTCTCACCCACTCATGAACCAAGAGGTCTGAAGAACTCTGAAAAATCAGTGAGCAGCCTTTTCCTTTCTGGTGGTTCTGTCTAAAGTTTCAGTCTATCCCACTTATGGGCAACAAGAGGAAGAACACAGAGAATTTCTTTCTTTGGTGGTGCCAGTCTTTTTTTTTTTTTATTTTAGACTTTGTGTGAGTGTGTCTGTGTGTGCGTATGTGTGTTTCAGATTCAGGCTGTAGTTCCTTAACTGTCCTTTCTGAAGAAGCCGTCATCCAGAGTCTTCATTATCCTGAACACTACAGCGACATGAGTGACTGTAACTGGATTTTTCAGGCCCCAATGCATCATATAATTAAGGTACTGACTTTGGTTAGCCTTACTCAGCTATGGTGCTGCATAATATAAGCACAATATGGACAATGGCTTTTATCTGATTTATGTTCAAGTATTTTTTTAGCATCCAATCCATGAGTGCTAAAAATATGTGATGCATAATAAATGAAGCTCTCAAGAAATATAGAGGGCCAGGGGTATAGTTCAGCCACAAGGTGCCTGCCTGCAAGCGTGAGATCCTGAGTTCGACTCCCCACACCAAAAGGAAAGAAAAAAATGAGTTGACCGAGTTTCAACTGCAACTATGAAATTGACCACTAGGTGGCACTTGCACTCTAGTTTGGTATATGTCTCCAGTTTCTTCAGACATAAGCGTGTCTAAGAGTGTCTTCCTTACAAATTCAGCTGTCAAAACACCCACGTAAGTAATGACTAACAAAAATCGGTGACAACTGAGCCAAGTCGATAAGCCTTCCAAACAAAGAGGATAAAGCAAAGAGTAGAAAACAGGTGGGCACAGCTGGCTTGAGAGCGATAGGCACTGCTGGAGACACTGCAGAAAGGTGAAGCTGAGGCCAACGTTCAGGCACCCTAGAATGCCAGGCACGAAGCTGATTCCACATTCGATCAGTAGTAATTACTCGAATGTTTGTTTGACCATTGAGCACTCATGGACTCTTCAGAGAAACGTTATGAGGTAGTTGAAGTCAGGCTGCAGTCAGGATGAGGCATTTACTCAAAACAATAATTGAAAAGCAAGGGAGTCTGTGATGGAGAGAAGGAGGCACGGAAAAGGGAAGGAGGAGAAAGGGCAGCGATAAACCTAAAGTTCTAATATAGTCATGCATTGCTCAATGACAAGGATACATGCTGAGAAATGGGCAGTCTTTAGGTTATTTCAACTCAAACTAAGATGGTTACCATGCCACTGGTTGATAAAATCATATAGGACTACTGTTGCTTGGTGGGCTTCAGGTGACCAGACGTCCTCAGGAGGCACATGATTGCACCTGATGTGGACAGGGAGCTGAGATGCAGAGGAGAAGTGTACTGGTGCAGCCTATGCCAGCACAGAACGGAACCTTTAATTACAATACAACACAAAACAAAACGATAGAGTCCGCTGTTTGGGTTTGCTAGACAAGGTTAGGGCTTCAGGAGAATAAGTTGCAAGTTAACTATTCAGCCCCCACCCCCCAAAACATGGTAGAGCAATGACAAATGAACAGCTGAGTGCACCTGGACTGAAACACCCAAGGGAGCTGGAGGTTAGGAGCAGAAAAAGATGATAGGAGTTTGACAAATGAGTGGGAGAAAAGGGCCTTCTTTCTATAAGTTTACTGAAAACCAGAGTCAAGGTAAAATTTTCAACAAAATTAAGGGAACACTTGTTTATAATAAAAGGGAAACATTTAGATATTTTAGATATGAGAGGTCAAGGGAGGGTAACTCAGTGAGAGTGCTTTTGAGGAGTGAGGGAAAGGGAGAGAAAGAGAGACAGAGACAGACAGACACACACACACACACACACTCACACACTCACACACACACACACACAGAATGCTTGTAGGAGGAAGAAAAGAAGACATTTCCTGAAAACATGAGCACTAGAAATGATTCCAAACAATGACTATACGGGCACTGATGCTTTGCACTCCTGAAGTCACGCTGTCACACCTGCTCATGTCTATACCATGCTACAGGACACACCCACCACAGTAACTCAGAAATTGTTGCTATAAGTTATGACAATATGCTAAGCCTTGACTTGGAATATCAGAAAGGAGATACACAACCTAAGCTACCCAGAGAAGCAGTCATATGTCCATGCAGCTAGCTGTGTGTCTAAGCCAGCATAACCTAAAACTTAGTTGTATCTGAAGATAGTAGTCTCCAAAGAGTGACTCTTCAGGCCCTAAGGGGCTCAAGTATTGCACATTTTTCCCACTGTCACAGTCAGCCATATTTAGTAGCTTTGATATTTCTGAATGTTTGAGAAGCCTGTGATATATTATTTACTAAATTACTCAACTTTATTCGTGAGTACCGCATTAATTATATCATTCAAGGTCTTACTCCAGAGCAAGCTGAACAATCCACATTTCTTTGCTCAATCAAAACCTCTTCATTCAGCTGGGGAGATAGCTCTGTGGTCTAAACACCTGCCTGGAAAGCACAGGGGCCCGGATTCGATCCCTGGTCCCATGTACTGTGCTGGCCCCAGAACCAGCTGGCCAGTGACTGAAATCGGGAATAGTGGTGCTTGCCTGTAATCCACAGAGCTGGGAAGGCTGAGACAGGAGTATCACTACAAGTCTGAGCTACATAGTGAAACCTTGTACAAAATAAATAAATAACTAAATCAAAATATCTTCCTTCACATTGTTTACTCTACATATAACTTCAAATTTTTTTAGCTGTCATTTCAGAGTTTGGAGATAGAAGAAAATGGAGACTGTACTTCTGACTCTGTGACTGTGCACAGCGATGTAGAAAGGAAAAAAGAAATAGGTTTGTTTTTCTCAGAACTTCAGCTTCACCCAGTTTGAATTTGGGCCCAATCTGCAGGGTTGATTGGACTGTGTTAGTCTCCCAAGCACTGGGATTACAGGTGCGTACCACCCCGCCCAGTCTCAATTGATTTCTCAGTGAGCCCCAGGGGCGGGGCTGGCATGGCATGCCAGGGATTGAACCTAGGCCTCTGCATCTGCCTAGGCAGGCACTTTAATCCATTGAGCTATTTGGCTGGCCCTTGAGCCCAATCTTGAGCTCGAGATGAAAACGTTACGGCTCCCTGTCCTTTCATTGCTGCACTAGATCCCTCCCTCCCTGCGGTCTCTGTACCTTTCCTCCTTATACAAGAGGGGCTTGGAGAGTTGGCGAGACTCGAAGAACCATTTGACCAGAAGGTGTGGCAGGCCACCAGGAGCTGGGAGTCAGAAGGGGGAAGATCCATGCTTGGTAAATGGAGCAACTTGAATTTGGATGGGGCTAAGCACATATTTAAACAGCTAACAGCCTCCTTTCTATTTTTAAAACAAATTGTAACATTCATCAGAAATTTATTTCTCTGCAGTTACCTAAAGGACTTGTTTTCCCTTCTGTTCAATGCCACATGTGTCCGCTGGGCCGCTGGGCCCTGCTCAGCTCGGCTGTGCGGTCTCACAGTGCCCGCCCTGCCGCTGGGCCCTGCTCAGCTCGGCTGTGCGGTCTCACAGTGCCCGCCCCTGTGCCGAGCCCCTCTGGGCCCTGCTCAGCTCGGCTGTGCGGTCTCACAGTGCCCGCCCTGTGCTGAGCCCCTCTGGGCCCTGCTCAGCTCGCCTGTGCGGTCTCACAGTGCCCGCCCTGCCGCTGGGCCCTGCTCAGCTCGGCTGTGCGGTCTCACAGTGCCCGCCCTGCCGCTGGGCCCTGCTCCGCTCGGCTGTGCGGTCTCACAGTGCCCGCCC
>PVKA01047293.1:0-14384 GCA_004027165.1 Ctenomys sociabilis | reverse complement strand
CCCTATCACATTCTCCCAAATCAGCCACATTCACTGAAAGTAAATTCATGTTTTTTTCATTCACAATGTTTCCCCAGCAACTGAAACAAAGCCTGGGGAGATTCAAAACAAGTTTACTTGAATAAACGAAGCTATTTTCATGAAAAATAACTCAATAAGCAGTTATAGTCCAAATTTATTAAACCAATGAGATCATCTCTGCACTTCTAACAAGTACCCAATTATTAGCAGACAGCTCCCCTTGAACGTGTCACAAGGATACTGTATTAACACCAAAACAGAGGTTCCGTTTGTCATAAGTTGGCCACCATACTAAACTTTCCCCTCCCCCATCTCAGTAAAAGAAACACCCCAGTTGTGAAAGACCAAACTGAGGATTAGCCCCAGATCCTCTTTACCTTCCAAACCAACTCATTAACATCTTCTCAATTTTGCCTTATTTCCCTTCTATCTTCTGTCATTTCCTGGAGAACAATGTTTCATAATTCATATTCCCTTATTTCTTTCTTGCTCTAAGCTATTTTCTACGTAGGTTCTTGGCCAGTCCCCTGCTACTTATGGAAGTAATAATGATGTAATTGGCACAGTGGCACACATGCCTATAATCCTAGCACTTGGGACGCTGAGGCAAAAGGATCCCCATGAGTTTGAGGCCAGCTTGAGCTACACAGTAAGAACCCACCTCCCCCAAAAAAGACAATGGCAGTAATTCTGATCTATTTTCTACCCCATCCTTCCAATATAGCAGCCACATGAGGCTTCTGAATACTTGAATGTGGCTAGGTTGATCTGAGATGTGCTATTAATATAAAAATCCATTACACAGTGGACTTCAAAGATTGAGAGTAAAAAAAAAAGTGAAAATACCTTATTCACCTGTTTATATCAAATTTTGAAGTTCTTAAAAATGTTGAAATTTTTATATACTGTGTTAAATAAAATATGCAACTACAATTAATTTTACCTCTTTTTAAACTTTTTTTTTTTTTCCATGTGGGTTACACGTGTAGCTTGCATTACATTCCTACTGAGACATTTTCAGAGCATTTCACTTTAGGCATGTGACCTTCCTACAATATTTTATGATCAGGGTGTAAGAAGCTCCAAGTCGGGCCTGGAGCAGACACCCAAATACTTATGATGGAATTACTAGTCAAACAGTGGTGCCATTTACATATAGCCACTTAAAACACTAAAAACTTAATCGTTATTTAAGTTGAATAACAATTTTAAAAAATATCTTTCAGGGCTGGGGAGATGGCTCAATGGAATAAGCAATTCCCTGGCAAGCGCAAGGGCCTGAGTTCAATCCCGGGTTCTGCCCAAAAAAAAAGAAAGAAAAGAAATACCTTTCATGTTCATGCTAATCACCTTGCTACTAATTTTCATTACAGAAGTTTCTGTTCAGATAAAGACTGAGGAAGATTACAAATTCAAAGTGGGGCCAGGGATATAGTTAGTTCATCAATACAAGCACCTAGGGCCAGGGAGATGGCTCAGTGGAATAAGTGCTTCCCTGGCAAGTGCAAGAGCTTGAGTTCAATCCCTGGTTCCACAAAAAAAAAAAAAAAAAAAAAAAAAAAAAAAAAAAAAAAAAAAAAAAAAAAAAAGTGACCAAGAAAGAACTTCAGAATTCTGAGTCATCAGCTCTTAAAATACTTGTTAGGCATCACAACTCAAAGAACAGCCATAAGAGAAGGAAAACTAGTAGACAGTGCAAAGAGAAAATAGACCACAAACAGTGAAATCTAGTTTTTAAGCATTAGATCCATAATGACCGTGCCTTGCATACTTTTAAATTACCAGACAGTGTGTCCACTCAAAATGACAAGGCTCAGTTAGTGAGTGCACTATCATCCCATAGAGAATAGAAAATGTGCTGTCATAGACAAGGGATGATGTGAAAGTGCATTCCAGTGACAGCATGACATTTTAATATAGAAGAACCCAGATCTAGATAAATTTCAGGATGGCTTAGACTAGAAGCACTTAAATATTCATAGCTCCACAGTCTACCTCTAAAGAAAAATAGACCATAACCAAATACAGAAGTTTATTGTTTGTTTGTTTTGCGGAACCGGGGATTGAACTCAGGCCCTTGCACTTGCCAGGGAAGTGCTTATTCCACTGTGAGCCATCTCCCAGGCCCCAGAACGGTTTCAAGAAGTTCAAGTATACAAAAAAAGGGATTATAAAACACTGGAGAACACCACAGACAATCCAAATCTCCCAAAAATAGTGGTGTGGGGTGAGTGGACAAGAATAGAGAAATCTATAAATGAAAAAAAAAAAAAAAAAAATTGGATCCTGGCTTGCCAAAACAGTCACAGAAAATTCTACGATCTGAGACAACTATAAAGAAAAAAGTCAGCCAGGCATGGTGGTGCATGCCCGTAATCCCAGCACTCGGGAGGCTGAGGCAGGAGGATTGTTGTGAGTTTGAGACCAGCCTGAGCTACAAAGTGAGCTCGAGGCCAGCCTGAACTGCATAGTGAGACCCCGTCTGAAAAAGACAAAAAAAAAAAAAAAAAAAAAAGTCATGATAGTTTTTTTAATTGCTGCAGTTCAAACAAAAGTTTTACAAAGTCATTGTTAAATAAATATAAACATATATTTATAAGAGAAAAAATTATTTGCAGATTTTCTTCAGAACAATATGGACACAGATAATCGTAAGAGAAAAAAACACAACTTGTCTTCCTCAAAAGGCATGATAATATCTCACAGATTTATCTATACAGATAAACAAATCTACATTTATTTATTTGTAATGCATTTAGTACAGTGTCCACAGGGTCTCACTATACAGATGAGACTCGTAGTGATCCTTCTGTTTTCAGCCTCCCAAGCACCATCATATCCACTCTCAACTGCTGTCTCAGCATGCCCCAGGGGCAGGGCCAGCAGGGTACATGGGGGAATGAATCCTGGCTGCTGCAGAAGATCTTTATTTAAAATAAAAGATTCAGAGCCTTTTTACTAAGATGACACATAAGGCAAAGAAGGAAGCCTCTGCCCCTCCTAAAGCTGAAGCCAAAGCAAAAGCTTTGAAGGCCAAGAAGGCCATGCTGAAAGGCATCCACAGCCACAAAAAGATAGGAACATCCCTCACCTTCCACTATCCCAAGACACTGCAGCTCCGGAGGCAGCCCAAATACACTGAGAAGAGCGCCCCCAGGAGAAACAAGCTTGACCACCATGCCATCATCAAGTTCCCCTTGACTAGAGTCAGCCATGAAAATGATAAGAGGACAACACATTTGTGTTCATTGTGGATGTCAAAGACAGTAATATGCATCAAATCAAAGAAGCTGTACAATGTTGCCAAGATCAATACCCTAATCAGGCCTGATAGAGAAAAGAAGGCATATGTTCAACTGGTTCCTGATTATGACGCACTGGATGTTGCCAACAAAATTGGGATCATCTAATTCTAAATATATACTTTTTTTTTCTCAGTAAAAAATAAAGATGAAAGATTAAAAAAAATTTCTACTAAGTGCTGTGTTCTAAAATATGTCCACAAATACTGACATTCCTTTCAAGAGTCCATTCCCTCTTCTTGAATGTCAAGCAGGCCTTCCTTGAGTAGTTCTCTTCTACAAACAAAACATGGCAAAACTGGATACTAATGTGACTTCCAAAGCATTGTAATATAAAAATGATAGCTTCCACAGTGCTCCTTTTCTTGAATCACTGTCTCAGGGAAAGTCATGTATTTTCATGTACTGACATCAGGATACTCAGGTATCTTTGCCAAAGATCCAGGTAAAAAAAAAGACTTGAGGTCTACCTCTAACAGCCAGAATTAACTTGAAAGGTATGTGAATGAGTCACCTTGGAAAGAAGCCTCCAGGGGCTCGGGAGACAGCTCAGTGGAATAAGCGCAAGGGCCTGAGTTCAATCCCCAGTTCTGCCAAAAAAAAAAAGAAGCCTCCAGCTCCATAGAGCCTTTAGGAGGAATGATCACACCAAAGTCAAAATGATCACACCATTCATTCCCAAGTTCTGACCCATGAAAAAGTGTAAGATGATTAGTGTTTACTGCAGTTCAAGTCACTAGGTTTGGAAATAATTTGTCATGTAACAATGAAGCACTAATACAATAAAACAGACAATGTAACTGCAAAAGAGTTAAGTTTCTGGTGATGAACATGAAAAGGCATTCAACTTTTTGATCCAATTACTCTGCTTCTCTGAATTTATCCTAAGGTGTTCATGCTAAGCATGAAGTTAAATAACAATTGAAGTTCATAAAAAAAAAAAAAAAAGAAAAAGTCTTAATATAGTGGACACAGGACACTGTGGCGAATACCACAGAAAAATCAATCCAGTCTGTCCACTCATACATGATATCCTAATATCCAACAATGACTATCTTATAATGTTCTTTAATCTGTCCAATGAAAGTCATTAAAAATGTCAAGACTCTAGAAGAAAACAATATTAGAAGAAACTCCTGGGCCGGCAAAATAGCTCAGCAGATTAAAGCGCTTGCTTAGGGCAGCAGATTAAAGTGCTTGCTTACGGCAAACACAGAGGCTGGGGATTTGATTCCATGCCTGAGACAGGCAGCAATTGAGACTGGGCATGGTGGCACACGCCTGTAATCCCAGCTCTTGGGAGGCTGAAAACAGGAGAATCACAGAGTCCCATCTGTGTAGTGAGACCCTGTACTAACTACATTAAGGAAAGGAAAAAAAAACAAAAAACAAAAAAACCCTCCTAATAAGAACAAAGACAGGGTCAGTCAAATAGCTCAGCAGATTAAAGCACCTGCAACAGGTACAGGGGCCTGGGTTGGATTCCCGGGCCTGCCCCTAGATGCACTGAGGCTGTAATTGAGACTGAATGTGGTGGCACACACCTGTAATCCCAGCTCTTCGGAGGATGTAGACAGGCAGACCACAGAAGTCCAAGCTGCATAGTGAAACCCTGTACTATTAGTATATTAAATAAATACATAAACATTCACATGTTCACAGAAAGTCACATGTTCACAATAACAATCTTCATATACACTAAACATTAAAAATTCTAATATCTATAAAATGATAAATACCTATAATGCCTGTACCCTCAGATGAAGCAACGGGATCAAGATTAGCATGGGCTACATAGTAAGTTCAAGGCCAGCCTAGGCTACATAGCAAGACCCAGTCTCAGAAAAATGAAAAGGAATAAACAAAAAAGGACTATCTATATTTGGAAGGAAGATGCTAAGAAAAGATTGTTTTTAAAGGATTTAACATCTGTACTTTATCAAAAACATTCACACATTTTAATTTGAACCTCACCATAATTCTACAGAATACAAATTTTATTATTTTTTACAAATAATAGTAACTGACCCAGGTAACATAGTCACTAGTCCAGAATTGAGGAATACCACTCAGACACCATACTGCTGTCTCCCAAACTATCTTGGGGGGGGGTGTCTAATTCTGAGTTCTTTATATACTCCAGATTAGTCCTCTATCAAGAAAGGCTGGCAAAATTTTTTCCTCATTCTGCAGATTTTCTTTTCACTGTTCATTCTCTTGCTATGCAGATGCTTTTTAAGTTGACATGATTCCATTTGTTGATTTCTCAACAGTACTATTTGTGTGCAGTTGGTGCTGTTCTGAAAGTCCTTGCTTATATCTATGTCTTTTAAGAGTTTTAGCTATTTTATTGTAAAGATTATTTAACATTCAGATATTGATTCATTTATTTCAGTTTAGTACATGATGACAAATATGGGTCTAGATCTTCTGCATGTGGATATCTAATTTTCCCAACACCATTTAATAAAGAGGCGAGGCTGTCTTACTAGGCATGTGGTTTTGGACCCTTTGTCATTGACCAGGTAGCTGAATAGATGTTCTGCATCTTCTATTCCACTGATCCATATGGCTGTTTCTGTGTACTTACTTGTTTTATCATTACAGCTTTATCTAATACATAATTTCATTTCATTCAGGATTATAATGCGACCCATTTTTCTTTAAGCTTTGTTTATTCATTTATTTATTTGGTACAGGACTCAATAGTAATCCTCCTGTCTCAGCCTCCCCAGTGCTGGGATTACAGGCATGCACCACTACGCCCAATTTCAGTGGCCAGCACTGACATGCAGTACCGAGAATTAAACCCAGGTCCTTGCACTTGCCAGGCAGGTACTTAAGACTGCCGAGCTAGAACCCCCGGCCACCTACCTCATTCTCTCTCTCTCTCTCACTCTTTTTTTTTTTTTTTTTTTTTTGGCAGAACCGGGGATTGAACTCAGGCTCTTACACTTGCCAGGGAAGCACTTAATACACTGAGCCACTTTCCCAGCCCCCACTTCATTCTCTTTATCTACTATTGATTTCACTATTCTGGGTCTCTTCTGGTTCTCTAAAATTCCACATGAATTTTAGAGTTGTTTTCTCCAGTTCTGTTAAGAATAGTGTTGCACCAAGCATGGTGGTGCACACCTATATTCCCAGACCTCCCGGAGGATCACAGTGAGTTCAAGGTCAGGTTGGGCTACAGAGTAAATTCATGGCCATCCTGAACTGCATCATGACATCTTGTCTCAAAAAAAAAAAAGAAAAAAAGAAAAATCAGTGCTGCAATTTTGATTGGGATTGCCTTACATCTTTTTATCAATTTTAGAAGTATGGCCATTTTGACTATGTTGGTTTTATCACTATGCAGCTTGGACAGTGATCCTCCTGTTTCAGCTTCCACAGCACTGAGATTATAGGTATGTGCCACTATGCTCAATTTTGGTGGCGGGCACATTGCACCCCAGGTTCTAGGCCTAGTATAGCATGCAGTAACCAGGGATTGAATTCAGAACCTTATGCTTGTCACACAGACAATTAAACCACTGAACTATCTCCCCAGCCCAGAATACTGTAGTTTTCATTGTAGAGGTCTTTTACTTCCTCAATCCATAAGTATGTAATTTTCCTTGGCAATACTATTTTTATTTTGTGGGTTTTTTTTGGGGGGGTGGGGTTTTAGTGCCAGAGATTGAACTCAGGACCTTGCTCTTGCTAGGCAGGCACTTAAGCCACTGAGCTATCTCCCTAGCTTCTTGGTGCTATTATGAATGGCAGTTTTTTCATTATTTCTTTCTTTTCTTTAGGGAAACGTCTACAGGGCATTCAGGGTCTCACTACTAGATTGGACTTTAATCTGCTGAGCTATTTGTCCGGCCCTAATAAAAGCCATTTATGACAAACCTACTGCCAACATCATATTTAATGGGGGAAAACTCAGAGATTTCCCTCTACAATCAGGAATAAGACAAGGAAGTCCACTATTACTATTCCTGTTTAACACAGTACTCAAAACATTAACAAAAGCAGTAAGGCAGGAAAAAGAAATGAGATATGTATAGGCAAAAAAGTCAGCTTATTATTATTTGCAGATATGGTCACCTAGTAGAAGATAAAAAAAAAAAAATCGACAAAAAGACTCAAAATTAGAACCAAATTTGCAAATGTAGCAGGATACAAAAACAATAGTGTTCTTATAAACTAATAATGAACCCAACAAAAAAGAAGTTAGGGGCCTGGCCAAATTGCTTAGTAGATTAAACCCCTTGCAAGCGGGACCAGGGACCAGGGCTTGGCTTCCCCTGGCCTGCTGTGCTAGCCCCGCCCCCAGGGTATGTTGAGACAGCAATTGAGACTGGTGCACACTTCTAATCCCAGCTCTTGGGAGGCTAGAAACAGGTGGATCACCTCACATGAGTCTGATCTAGTAATGGACCCTGAACACCTTGTAGACCTTTCCCTAAAACACAAAAATAAATAAATGGATTTTATTAAAGATCTGTCTATACCTACTTTTTTCAGTGTTTTTTTCATGAAAGATTGTTACACTTTGTCAAAGGAAGTCCTTTCTTTTAAAAGCACATTGGAAACTGCAAAAAAATACCTCAGCAGTCTAAGTGCCTGCCTGGACTAACACAGGAACTCAGGTTCATTCCCCAGTACCTCATACCAAAACTGGTGTTATGGTGATCTTATTTATTTATTTATTTTGCGGAACCAGGGATTGAACTCAGGCCCTTGTGCTTGCCCCAGGGAAGCACTTATTCCACTGAGCCATCTCCCGGGCCCCACTCAGTGTAGTGAGACCCTGTGTCAAATACATAAACTTTTTTTTAAGAAAAGCACATTGGGTATATAAACTCAGAACACCAGAGGATCCAATGGGTGCCAAAGAAACAGAAACACCCTGAACAAACCACTCATTCAAGAAGAAAACAAAGTATAAGCCAACATCTGAGAAATGTTTAGCATTTTATTAATTTTTTATTAATTTCCTTAATGAAAATCTATGTGTATTACTTTATATTCAGAGAATTGTCAAACAAATCACAAACAACAAAGTAATTAATACTGAAAGGGGAACATCAGGTAACAGTATATTCATCTACTGCTGATACACTAATTGGGCTTTTTAAAGAGTAATATAATACTTTAAATAATTTTAAAATAAAAGTACCTCATGACAAGAAGAAATTTACCATAGCAGGGAAAAAACCAGGTGTAGTGGGGTATGCTTGTAATCTGAGATACTCAGGTTGGAAAATTCAAGTTCAAAACCAGCCTGAGCAATTTATAAAAAGGGGCAGGGAAATAATTCAATGGTAGAGCATGTGTGACAACACCCTGGGTTAATTCCCCAGCACCATAGAGGAGGGAAGCATGAAAAGATAACAGTAACTGGAAGCTCTACTGTATCTTTTAGAAGGGAGGTTGTCTTGTTTTTTGGTTGTTTCTTGAGACAGGGTCTTGGTATAAAGTTCAGGCTAGCCTCAAACTCTCAGCAATCTTCCTGCCTCATGTGGGTCTGCATTCAGCTGGCTTTACTGTATCTATAATTTATGTATGCTGTAATGAGCATTACATAAACTGTAACGCTCATAATGAGCATTCATTATGAAGAATTATTATTTCATTCCCATAATATAGGAAAATGAAACCTACAGAGGAAACAACTAGTACTTAGGAATATTAGGACTTCAGCTCACTAGCATTTAAACCTCCACTTACTCAGTTCAGAATTAATTTGGGGGCAGAATGAATGTAAGTGGAAGTTAACCTAATTAGCACTCAAAAGAGATCAGCAGGGCTAAAGGAACACGTGAACATCGTAAACACAAACAAGAATCTCAAAGTAGAGATTATCCAAAATGGAAAGTAGCCTTGAACAAATTTTTGAAAAGCAAAGCATGACAAAGGATAATAAAGAATCAGAAAATTCTATGAAGAAACTTTCCTACTGTTTGCTGCTAGAAACATTTAAGCAACAAATAGTGCTATGAGTACCTTTGTAAAGTTCATATGTACTTGCTCAAGATGTGCTAATGTACACAAACTGGTGTACTACTAGTGCATTACTGGTGGTAAGGTAAAATGGTGCAATTACTATGAAAAACAGTATGTAGTGCAATCATTATGTCACTTCTTTTAAAAAGTAAAACTGGATTATTATGATCCAGCCATTCCACTTCTAGGTATATATCCAGAAACATTGAAAGCAGGAATATATGTACATCCATGTTCATATCAGCATCCATTGATGGATGCGTGAATGGCTAGGTAAATGCAGTATATATAAATATAATGGACTATAATACAGACTTAAAGGAAACTAACTAGTTATGTTGGCTCATGATTGTAACCCTAACATTGTGGGAGGCTGAGAGAGGATGACACTGGTTTAACATTTGAAAACAAATTAATGTAAATGATCATATCAACAGGCTACAAAAGAAGTCACATGATTATATGAATAGATGCAGAGAAACCATATGACAAAATCCAATCAACATTTACAATAAAATTTTTAAGAAAACTAAGGAAAGAGGGGCTGGGCATGCAGCTCAGTGGGGTCAGATTCCCTGCAAGGGATAGGGAAGGCATGGACAGAGGGACAGAAAGACAAAGAAACAGGGACAGACATAGAGATAAAACACCTGAGCAAGATACAGAGATGAAAGCAAGCATATGAAAACACACTCAACATCATTAGGAAATTGCAAATTAAAATAAGATGCCACTATATTTACATTAAAATAATCAAACTCCAAACCACACCACCAAATACATACTGACAGAAATGTGCCACTTTAGGGGCTGGGGAGATGGCTCAGTGGAATAAGCGCTTTCCTGGCAAGCGCAAGGGCCTGAGTTTAATCCCCAGTTCCGCCAGAAAAAAGAAAAAAGAAAGAAATGTGCCACTTTGGAAACCTACAGAGACATTTTAGCATCTTTATCTACAGCAGTCAAAACCTGGAAGTAACCAAGATGTCCTTCAATAGGAAAATGAGGGCTAGTGACATAGCTCAGCAGACTAAGCACCTGCGTAGGCAAGCACAGGGACCACCGCACATGTGTAGTAGGTGTGGTGGCTCACACCTGTAATCCCAGCCCCAGGGAGGCTGAAAACAGGAGGATCACTAATAGTCTGGAATGCTAGTGAGACCCAGTACCAAATATATATATTAAAATAAAAAAGAAAGAGAACCTAGGATGGGAAAAAGGAGAAAAGAAGGCAAAGCAAATAAAAAAAAAAAAAAAGGAAAGGAAAAGAATGAATGAATGAATGAATGAATGAATGAATGAATGAATGAATGAATGATAGTTGTCTCCCTTACCCTTCTCTCATTACTGGGACAAACATCCAAAATGAAGAAAGGAAAGATTTACTTAGCTCACAGTCAGTGGAGGTTTCAGTCCATACCCAGCTGGCTCCTAGGCAGAGTAGCACACAGCAGAGAGCAGCCTTTCATGGCAGCAGCAAAGAATAAAGGGGAGGAGTAGTGGCAAGTGGCAACAAGGCAACAGAAAGCAAGTCTGTCTCCCTTATGTTGCATTTAGGCTATCCATCCCAGGTTTGTTGTAGCATCACACTCACAATCCCAGCAACATTTACACCCACAATCCCAGCAGCATTCAAAACCATAATCCCAGACCTGGATCAGAGTTAATCACAGAGTCTGACTGCATAAGGCTCTGGGGAGGCAACTAGACACAAACCATAACAATAGTTATATTACTAATTTTTCTTAATTTATTGAAAAGAAAGTTTTGTGCTAATATTGTCTGGAGAATTAAATGCCTAATCTTGTACTTTGAGTAACTATAAAGATATGCATTGTATTAATCATTATTACTCTATTACCTTGTTTTGAAATTTTTTTTCTCTTTAAAATAAAATTTTAAATAAATCAAGTACAAAGGACAACTTAGTAGTACATATAACCAAAATAGAGAGATATTTACCTCTAGCCAAAAGTTAAGTAGTACTTGATTGGAGGAAGCCTGCTGAAGGTTCTCACTAACCACAAGATACTTTAAAAAAGCTTAAATGATACCAAGTTTTGAAAACTAGTCCTGACAATGAAACAGCAGGAACTCAACTTTTTCTGGGGATAGGCATGAAAATGTGGACATACTGTTTCAAGTCTCACAGCAATTCTGCTAAACCAGATCTCTCTCTAATCCATGTCTCCTATAACCCTTTCTCATTCTTTTCTTACCAGCCTGGAAGACCTATCAAGCTTTGTTTTATGACGCTCATGAAAACAGTAGTTATACAGTGGTCTCTTATGAATGTTTCGTTCCAGACTCCCCTGCAATAATTGAAAATCAGCGAAATAGTGATGTTATATTTAGTTTAGTATTTATATGTATTTTAAGGTTTTATAAACCCTTCCCATACTTTTAAAAACACTTCTAATGTTCTTAACCATTTTCGAAACTCTTAAACCCTACATAATTTTAAGAATATATATACACATACAACACACACACACACACACACACACACACTCTCTGTATGGTACTGCAAAACCCTGTGATTTATTGAAAAATCCATGATAAAAATCTAGGTTAAATTATTTTTTGAAACCCCATTGGGTTGACTAAATACCTCAGAGGATTAAAGTGCCTGCAAGCAGAAGCACCCCCCAGGGCACGCTGAGTTGGTAACTGAGACTGGGCATGGTGGCCCACGCCTGTAATCCCAGCTCTCGAGAGGCTGTAAACAGGCAGATAACTCTGAGTCTGATCTAGTGGCGAGATCCTGAACACTCTGCAGATGGTGACGAGGAATGTTAAATGTGCTTCTGGAGTCAAGATGCTGTTCTTGTTGATAACAGTCCCCACCCCTCACCATTTCCTTCCTCAAGAAGGGATATGGCTAAAGATCAGCAGCAGCTCAACACGCAGGGTCTGTCACTGTCAGTGTGACACACTATCACAGTGTCACAAAATGACAATACTATCTTCAGTCTGTTTGTCTTCCCTCAAATGTACTCTTGCTCCTCATTCCCTCTTTTTTCTTTTATTTTGACATCAGGAATTGAACTCAGGGCCTTGCACTTGTGAAGCAGACACTGTGCCAGAGCCTACATCCCTGGTCCCCCATTCCCTGTTTTGAATTTGCTATGAAAATACGTATTTTTTTAGTGGAGTTGGAGGTGGAGGAGGAGAGGGAGGCGGAGAAAGAGGGGGAAAGGAGAAGGGGAGGGAAGGGGCGAGGGTAAGGGTGAGGGCAAACTGGCTGCACAACTCTTTTTCCCTTTCCCCACTGCAGTTTCTTTCCATTCACAACTGCCTAACCCTCACAGAATATGTACCACATGCCCACCTTTCTTCTTTTTGGTTTTTTTGCAGTACTGAGAAGGGACCAAACCTGGGGCCCCACACATGCTGGGCCAGCAACATAAAAGATCACATTGACATTTTCCAGCAATCAAAAGATTCCACTTCAAAAATAGCAATTATCTTTGAAATCTTCCCCACCCTGGGGAGACTGAGGTGGGAGAAAGATTGCCATGAGTTTGAGGCCAGCCTGGGCTACCTAGTCAGTTCAAGGCCAACCTAAACTATACAGTGACATCCTGTCTCAAAAAAAACAAAGTAGAAAAATCTATGAAATTTCTCACTGACAACAGCACAACCCATAGGGGGAGCAGGAGGCTTAGATATGTTAGCTCTTAGCAAAATGAAAATCCTCTATTATACTTTATAAAGTTATTTAAAGACTGATATTTTTTCAAAGTGTATATCTAGGGCCAGCAAGATAGCGCAGTGGACTAAAGTGCCTGCTTAGGCAAGCTTAGGGGCTTCGATTCGATCCCTGGCACACTGGCCAGAGTCTGGGTGTAGTATCCCAGCGCAGGGGAGACTGAAAGCAAGAGGATCACCAGGAATCCAAGCTACATACATAATGAGATCCTGTAACAGCCAAATACATGACAGAGAGAAAGAGAACCAGAGACAGAGACAGAGAGACAGACTGAGAGAGAGGCAGAGAGACAGAGACGTATACACACAGAGAGAGAGAGAGAGAGAGAGAGAGAGAGAGAGAGAGAGAGAGATTGATTTCAAAATGTCTGTTACTGGGGTATCTCAACAGCAAGACTCCAAAGAATTGTAATTCAAACTGGCATGTAACATCAACAACCTAGATAGAAACAGAAGATGAAACACATTTGCTAACCTAGCCAAGGAGCAATTTAGCACAAAATACTTTAATAACCTGAATTAACAGCCTAGCCACTTAGGAGACTGAAACAAGAGGATCACAAAGCCAGGCATGGTGGCGCAGGCTGTAATCCCAGCAATAGGGAGGCTGAGACAGGAGCATTGTTGTGAGTTCGAGACCAGCCTGAGCTACAAAGTGAGCTTAAGGCCAGCCTAAACTGCATAGTGAGACCTTGTCTCAAAAAGACAAAAAAAAAAAAAAAAAAAAAAAAAAAAAAAAAAAAAAAGAGGATCACAAGTTTGAGCCCAGCTTGGGGTACTTTGGAACTTAGCAAGAGCATGCTCAAAAAAAAAAAAAAAAAAAAAAGTAATGTAGCTCAGTATAAAGGCCCTGGATTCAAAGCCAAACACACCTTTCTTCATACACACATGGAAAAAACATTAGAAAGAACACAGAAGCTGGGTGTGGTGCATATACTTGTAATCCCAGCACTCAGAAGGCTGAGGCAGGATGGTTTTTGCTGCAAATTCACCAGACAGGGCTACAAAGTAAGCTCAAGGCCAACCTGAACTGCATAGCAAGACCCTATCAAAGAAAGAAAGAAAGAAGGGAGGGAGGAAGGGAGGGAGGGAGGGGGAAGGGGAAGGAAGAAGGAAGGACAGATGGACAGACAGACTAGACACACTGACTGACCAACCAGACAAACAAGGAAGGAAGATGAAATGAAAGTCCAAGAAAGCTCTAAACAGTACAGGAAAGTGGTAACTTCAAAGCAATAATGGGGGGGAAAAAAAAAAAGAAAGAAAGGAAAATAAAAGGGGGGAGGGGCTGGGGAGATGGCTCAATAGAATAAGCACTTCCCTGGCAAGTACAAGGGTCTGAGTAGCCCACTCCGCCAGAAG
>PVKA01047292.1:0-14401 GCA_004027165.1 Ctenomys sociabilis | reverse complement strand
ATACCAGATGAATATTAAGGTTCTTAAATAAATTCAATCTCAGAATGCTATGCTAGTTAATTTATAGAAAAACTTTTTTTTCTAGATGGTAACTTTATATTATATATGTAATAATATATGTTAGCTTGTTTTATTTTTGATATTTACCTTCTAGAAAACACAAAATGGATAACACAGGAAATTAATGTGTCTAAACCTATCAGTAAATGATACATAAACAATCCGAATATATTAAGGTATGTATTAAAATATGACATTTGTAAGAAATAGTTGGTATTAACACTCATATGTGATAGAATTCCAAATACTGTTAAAAATTTTAAAAGATGTTGAAAAGATACTTATTACAAATCGAGTTTAAGTAAATATAGAGTGTACAAATTCTTTGACATTTTAATTTCTGAGCTAGAAGTCAACTCTATTTGATTATCTCCATGTTTCTCAACTAAATAATACTTACTGTCTATGTGCTAACCGGAATTCATTTGCACGTTTTGTGGAAGTGTCCAAAAGTGGTATTGAGTTCCCAAATTTCTATGGATTACAAAAAAAAAAAGGATAACAGAAATTAGCTAACATAGATTTTGTGGCTGTTTTCATTTTTGGAAGCTGTGATTCAGTTGATTTTATTCAGTACAAAAATTGCCTGTTTCAAAACATGATTGTTCACAAAGGATATCAATGAGCCTTTGCAATTAATAACCGGTGCATTATAACAAAAATATATGATTTGATTATTTTAAAAGTAATCATCACACCAGAAATCAATAGCATGCTGAGTGTGTGTTGTTAGAAGTACCCTCAGAACACAGTTTCCAAACAGAGGGACCGGATTTACCCACTGAAATTTCACTTGAGCCAAAAGCACTAAGCTCTTAAATCTTAAAAGCGAGAGAAGCGGGTGGAGCAAACACATGAGCACCACTGAAGGGTTGTGTAATTAATGAGCATGCTGTTTTCTGAGAAAAAGCAGCCTCACCAGCATTTGTTGTTGTCTTCAGTCAACTTCATAGTCATTATTGTCTGCAATGAAGCGCCAGGCAAGGAAAGCTCATTCAGGGGCTGCCAGCACAGCCTCCCTGCTCACACACTGCCTGTTAAAGCATCACAAAGAATTGCATTATTTTCCATTTCCCATTATGTCATTCTCAAAATTTCACCTGGAGCTTACTTTGGTTCATGCCTACTAAAATTCTTTCTGCTTTTTTAACCCACAAATAATGTGCTCTATCACAATTTTCAGCAGAGTTTGGAAAACACAAAATACCTTTCTAAATAGAAAGCCAAAGATTTAAACAGCAAATCTGCCACACTAGTAAAAAGAAGTTCACCCGAGCTATCTGATCCTCCAGCTCTACATGAAAAAAAGGATAATAATTTTACTTAGTTCGATACTGACTCTAATGATACCTGTGTCAATTTGGTACTTGAAAGATAGTGAATAACTAAAAAGCTGCTGATAATCACAACATAACACAAACACAACTGACAACAGGAGCATCTCTCCAGTTGATTATAGATCCTTTTACTAAAGTTTTATTTATGTGCATAATTCTTCATTATAGAAATATTCAGTTATACTGAAAGTGATTAGTAATTCTTTTAAGAAGAAACATAGGTGCTGGGGAGGTAGCTCAATCCCTGGTAACAAATGACAGATTAGCCCCAGATATTCACATGTATTTCACAGACCCCAAAACTGGATATGTAGCAGATGCCTGTAATCTCAGTGCTGGGAAGGCTGAGACAGGAGAGTTGCTACAAGCCAGAGCTATGTAGTGGGATCTTGTACCAAATAAATAAATAAATTTTTAAAAATTCTTGATAGACAAGAAACATAACCAGAACAAAGTTCTAATCTATAATAGACTCTCTTTTATGTACAACAGGAAAAAGGATGTTTTTCAAACACAGTAAAATGATTCTCCAGAAAAGAAATTTATGGAACTGTGTAACAATACTATACTGAAATGAAAATAAAGAATTGTAAAGCCTGAGAGAAAGTGTTTCTTTAGCTCTTTAGGAATCTCTCAAAGATGAAAGAATAAGAGAAATCTAAATAAGGAAGTTACTATTTAATCATCTTGTAAGTGTTCTCTTGCATTTATTTTGTTCTTCATTTCTATTTAAATTAATCTACTTTTTTAGGGTGTGTGTGGGGGGTGGTCTCACTAGACAGCTCAGACTCATGGTGATCTTCCTGTTTTCAGCCTCCATAGTGTTGGGATTGCAGATGTGCACCACCATGCCCAAACTCCATTGCAGGATCTGTGTACCCAGGGGGCTAGGACAGTGTGGCATCTACTTTTTAAAATAACCTTTCTTTCATGGATTGAATGTTGTTCATCTCTACATAGATGAAACTTTTTTTGTCTGATTACACTTCTCTCTTTAAAATATCTGAAAATTATGCATATATTAGATAATTTACAAATAGGTTGTGAAAAGTATTTTAGTCTAATTTTAGTTTTATAAGCATAAAAAGTCAGAATTTAATTCTGCTGGCTACAAAGATCTTTATTTTTCTTAAATTCTTTCAATAATTTGTTCGTATTTTATAATTTCTTATTTCTATGACTTTGTAGTGTTTCTTTAAAAATGTTTCACAATTAAAGTACTAGACAGGCTCTACTCTAGTTAGCATCCATGACTGGACAAAATTTGTTACATTCAGAGAACTGGCCAGCAGTGGAGTATTACTCTGCTAGAAAGAAGATAAATTTGACCCATTTTTAGGAAAATCAATGAACATCTAGACCATTAATTAAAGTAAGTCAGACACAAACTTAAACACTGTATAATTTCTCTCATATGAAAAAAACATATGAAATAAAAGAGGTAAGAGGAAAAACAAGGAAGAAAACTAAAGGTTTTGCAATCCAGTGTAGAGAGTATATCTAAAAGGGCACCTTGACTTAGTATGATTGCTTTACATTTTACATGTTCTTTGATATATTAGTCTGGTTTTCAATCCTATCTATCTATCTATCTATCTATCTATCTATCTATCTATCTATCTCCATATATCTATCTATCTATATGCCTATCTACATATTTCTATCTATCTGTATATTTCCACATGCTTAAATTACATGTTTAGTGAAAGAAAGCAATACTTACATGTGTGTAAGTATACCTAAATAATATTGTAAGATAATCAAATTATCAAAAGTAACATTCTTATGGAAATTTATTAAAGAAAGCAATCTTTTAACTTATTAAAACTGACTAAAATAGATATTATTAAGGTAACTGTATATATATATATATATATATATATATATGCACAGCAGAGAGAGAGAGAAAATGTATGATAATTAGAGTTGTGAAGTGCTATTTTGATAATGCACAACTGTACACAATTATATTGTAAGATAAAGTTCAGAAAAGTTACAATGTGGAAGTCATTAGACCCTAAAATCCTTTCAGTCCTCTCCCTTATATGACTAAGGCATAGCAACTTGAATATTTGACAGGCAAAAATAAGAGTAAAATTGATACTAAATTTTATGTCATTCTTTCAGTAATTTATATTCACCATTATATACAATAGTTGAGAAAGGCCATACAGCTTATATTTCTTTATTATCTGTGAAATATAGGTAAATTATTTGGAGCAATTTGTATGAACAGTAGTCACCACAACGCATGTTCCTACCACTTACAGACATATAAATAGTTTATAAAATATATATAGTGTTTCAAATTACTTATAAAATTTTGAAGTTGAAAGTCAAAATAATTTTATCTTCAAATACTTTCAGTAATAAAATAAGATGAGATCTCTATGGTAAGGATAAGAGGATGAAGGTTACAATTACATGTTTAGTGAAAAAAAACAATAAAATTTCCCACATAAAAATTAATTTTCAGCCAGGCATGGTGGCGCATGCCTGTAATCCCAGCATTCGGGAGGCTGAGGCAGGAGGATTGTTGTGAGTTCGAGACCAGCCTGAGCTACAAAGTGAGCTTAAGACCAGCCTGAACAGCATAGTGAGACCCTGTCTCAAAAAGACAAAAAAAAAAATAATTTTTCAGGCCTGTCCTGCTGGCCCTCCCCCTAGGCACACTGAGACAGTGATTGAGACTGGGCCTGGTGGTGGATACCCATAATCCCAGCTCTTGGGAAGCTGAAAACAGGAACTACAAGTCCAATCTAGGAATGAGACCCTGTGTACCTTGCAGACCCTTCTCTAAAATACACACACACACATATAATTATGAAAATATATAGGTACAGTCACGTAATATTTTCGTATGTCACAAGCATTTAACTCAGTATCTCAGCTATGATATAATTTTGTAGATATCAAAAGAAAAGAAATGCATAAATTTATTCATTAAGGCAAGAATAGGCAGAATTTTCTGCTAAATAACTGTCCTTTCCTAAAATGCTTATATGAAGAAATTTTGTTAAAGAACAAGTATATTTATTTGGTTTAAGAAATATAAAATGTTAATTTAAGTAACTAATTGATTGAGCCCTCAATAATTTTTATTCTTTTTCAAGAACAAAAGGCAAGTTTTTGTTTTTGTGTAGGCAGAGAGTTCATGAACAAAACACAAACTATACTAGAAGCACTTCAAAGAATCAACAACCGGGACCTTATCTTGTTATATAGGATTGAATATCAAATTAAATCACAGAGTGAAAAGATACCCCTAGAGTAGGAAAAATTTTATTCAATTTTTCCTAAGCCAAAGGACTTTTACCTAGAATCAAATAAAAGCAGATGCCCCAATTTCAAAGACCCAATCAAAAATAGGCGTCTAAGATGAATATACACTTCTCAGATGAAGAATTACAAACGGCAAACAAATACATGAAAATATGTTCAACATCTCTGATCATTCAAAAGATGCAAATAAAAGCAGCACTGAGATTTCATCTCACTTCAGAAATGATGGCTTTTATTAAGAAATCAACTAATAACAAATGTTGGAGGTATTGTGTGGAAAAAGAATGTCTTCTCCACTTTCAGTGGGAGTGTAGACTGGTGTGACTGTTGTGGAAATCTGTGTGACAATCCCTCAAACATCTAGCATTGGAGGTCCCATTTAAGCCATGTGTTCCCCTTCTCAATATCTTCCTGGAAGAATTAAAACATTGTACCACAGCAATACATGTATACCCATGTTTATGTCAGCACAATTTGTAATAGTTACATCTTGAAAAACAACCCCAATGCCCATCAATGAAAGAACTGATAAAAAAGATGAGGTAATTTTATACAATAGAATACTACCTATCCATAAATTTGGCAATAGTATTTGTGTCTCCTCATTCATTAAAAAAGTACGATTCTCACTAATATCAATTAGAAAATTTTTCATACCTATGTCTTGTTCTCTGACTAGCAACTTAGAAGATGATACTATGCAATGTATTCACTACTGCTATTTGCCTATCATCTTGCAATGAATTTTTCTCTTACTCATTGCAGCCATACCAATATTAATCATCAGCATTATGTCAAGTCTATAAAACAAGAACACTTGCTTCAATTAATGAGGCTTATTATACTAGATTAACACTACCCCTTAATATTAGCCAAATAAGCAGAGAAACAACTCAGAGACAGCATCCCACAATACTCAATGCAACCATAGAAAACAAGCGAAGGTTAAGGAGTGCTCTAATATTAATCTCCTACCATGATGAAAAATTAAGATATCAAGGATTCCATTTGATATTTAAAGAAGAAATATTGATTTAAAATTTCTATGATTTTATTGCACTTACTATAAAATAAAAAGCTGTACATTAGCCACCTAATACCTCAAAAACATCTTGATAAATTTCATAAATTCTTCAGTAACACATACTAATTTAAAAATCACTCTGAATGATAAATGAAAGAGGACATGCATTTTTCCATTAGAGCAGTTCTTATCATTGTGTTACAGTTCTACTCAGTAATGATTTGAGCCAGGACAAATAACTACACTTAACTTTCCCCTGAGAACCTCAAAGAAAAATTGATATATAAAAATGATTACTGACTCTATTGTGCACTTGAGGAAGAGAAATTATAATTTAGAAAAATCCTGTTAATATGAGCTGACTCACTCATTTTAATTTTTTTCATTGAATTCAATCCAACACCACTTTACTCTGAATACATAGCATTGGATCTGTCTAATACTGATGTTTTGCCTCTGAATTACTCTGCAGACATCAATGCTTTTAAAAATTTTCCTGTCATGAGCTAAATTAGCTTTCTTATATATATCTGATTTGAAATGCCTTAAATTCAAAGTAACACTATATCCTTCCACATATGAACACATAAATACTTTGGTGTCTATGTACACAAAAGTATGTGAATGTAATAAGTATATACATATATAAAGATTTAACAATAAAGCCAAAGTTTATTCAGTAACTTTTTCATTTTTGATACCCAGGATTGAACTCAGAACCTTGTGCTTGCCAGGCAGGCATTTACGCCATTGAACCACATCCCTGGCACAAAATATATCTGGAAAAAAATAATTTTAACGGTATTTTTAAGTCCCAAAAGACTTTAAGAATTCTGAGCTCTCTGGCTATCCTGTCATTATAAATCAAGATCTTCTAAGGATGAATTTTTATTTAAGCTTGATGAGTTTAATTCCCATTTTATTACCTCAAACAATATAATTAAATGTACATTCATAAAAATTAGGTTACACATTGTTTCAGTCTACATGTCTGATTTTATTGCAAAGATACAATTAATTCTGCCATTTCTCCTCATATTAAAAACTACTTGAACATATTGCAGGAATCAAAGGATGTATTTTTTAACTTATTTATGAATTTATAACAAAATTATGAACATTTAAATTCTTCAAAACATTAAGGGAATACATTTTTGTCCTTTTGAGGCAATTCAGGCTGGACTTAAGCACATATCACAGTTCGGGCTGCTCTCATGCAGTGATTCTCCTGCCTCCAACACCCTATACCGAAGATGAGATAAGTCGTGTAGGACACAAAGTCAGCACAAAAGAGTAACGAAGCAGGATGATGGCAAAATACACTTCATGTATTATGGAAATGGTTTTAGAAGTTAATTCAAATGCCTTTCACTCAAGTACTATTTATTACCAATGGGAATAGAAGCTATGTAAAAAATTTTAAGCTGTTTTCCATTACTCTGAGGCAGACACACTCTAAAGTTTTCTTGAATTTTAGTTTTATTTTCAGATCAGATAGCCAAAACAGCTATTACATAGGCTTTTCACAGTTGGCCAGTAATTAATATAATAAGGTGGGTAATAAGATTTATCATCTGCAAACTTAATTATTTTAAAAGACATAATGGTGGGGTTCACCGATAATTTTAGATTAGTACATACATATGTATATGTATATATTATTGTAGATTGATATATATTAATCTAAAATAATTTCTATATATAAATCTAAATATATATATATATATATATATATATATATATATATATATATATACACCAGTTCCAGTAGTACAACAGTGAAGCAGAAAGGGCTTAGCTCTCTGCTTTATGTCTTCTTACCTGGGACAATTGCAAGTCTCTACGCTGTTAAACCAGACTTAGAGCAGTAGCTAGTGTAGACACAGTCTCAAACAAGATACTTAAATGAATGTCTAATTAGCTTATTTTCATGTTTGCAAAATGAAAAAAAGAATTATGCTGATAAATTAGTTTCCTACAAGTGTTTTTTTTATTATTTATAGGGTATCATCATTTATTATGCATATCAATTTTTAAAATATCCCATGAATTACAAAGGCAAAATGAATCAGTAGGTTATATCAACATCTCAGTACAGGAAAGTAAAATAATAAGAACATATGTACAATGGAATACAACACACACAAAAGAAGGACTCTATAACTATACTAATATAATAATGTCCTGGTTGCTAAACCTATACAAATACTATTTTTGACTTTTAAGAATTAAAACTAAACTAGGTAATAAAATAATTCTGAGGGTGTTACAGTAAAAAAAAAAAAGTGGCTGTCACTGTGAGTTTTTATTTAAATAGTTGTGCCAGATTGCATAATATCTAATCTGGAAATCCATGTTGTTATAAATAATGAATTAAAGTAATATGTTAGGCATTATAAAACAACTGAAGAAATTATTCTACAAATATCTCTAGAGAATTCCAAAGTGTTGAAGAGGGAAGATGTTCCGATTCATTCTATGAAGGCTGCGTACTAAATGCAGATACTAAAACTACAAAAAAGTACTGATAAATAACTCTTATGAAGAGAAGTACAGAGATTCTTAACAAAACAAAGCTACAAATCTGAATCCAGATGAAGTGAGAATTATTTTATTCTAGAAATGAAGTGATTCAATACCTAAAAGTCAATAAATGTACGCTCTTCGCAAAAAATCTATAGTTAGACCTACCACTTGGTACAAATTCTTGATATAGACCCAAAATAATTAAATTCACTTTATTTATTTATTTGTTTGTTTATTTATTTATTTATTTATTTGCAATAACCAAGGATTGAACTCAGGAACCTGTAGCTGCCAGGCAGGAGCTTATTCTACTGAGCTATCTCCCAGGCCTAAATTCACTTCATTATAATGAAATCTGCATCTCTACCTGCAATTAAAAACTGCTAGTCTATGGAAGCAACTAAGTGCAGGACCACAGATAAATGGCTGAAAAAAATCTGTATTCATATTTATTTATAAAAGTTTTAATTTTAATAGTACATGTTTGTAATACATAATGACTCTCAACAACATGGTGAATTGATCCATGTATGTAAAATATCGTATTTATTTCAAATTATTTATGTTTTCAACCTCTTCCCTTTTTCTTGCTTCACCTCCCCTTTATTTCTTGATCACCTTAGCTTTCGCAAAAGACACAGCTCCCTTTCTGTAGTATATATTTTTATTTTTATTACTTTGCTTTCTTTTCAACTTGTGTGCCTGATTTATTTCACTTAACACTGTGGATGAATGGCTGGGGAGATGGCTCAATGGAATAAGCACTTCCCTGGCAAGCATAAGGGTCTGAGTTCAATCCCCAATTCCGCCAAAATTAAACAAAAACAAAAAAAAAAAACATTGTGGTTGAAAGGTGCATCCGTTTTCTACAAATGACTCCTTTATCCATCTTTCTACAGAGTATTACATTGCATATAAATACTACGTATCATTAGCCCACTTATCTACTGATGGGCTTATGGTTGATTCTAGATGTAGCTGTTATGAGTCATGCTGCCATGGACATGAGTACACATAAACAAAATCATCTAATTTACAGGAAAATGGATGCAGCAGGATATCATTATATTAAATGAAATTAGTCAGACTCTGAAAGTTAAACATTGCATTTTTTTTCTCAAATGACTTGATTCTCTTACATTCTTCTCATTGCTGGAAAAAAATTAAGAAAGGAAAGGTTTATTTAGCTCACAGTTATTGGAGATTTCAGTCTATACTTGGCTGGTTCCAAGGCTGAGTGGCACATGGCAGAAGGCAGCAGTTCATGGTGGCGGAAAACATGAAAGAGCAAAGGGAAGGGCAGCAGCTGTGGATTGCAGCAAGCCCTTTTCTTCTCTTTACATTGTAATGCAAATTTCCTACCACAGAAATTTGGGGTAGCATTCACACCTATAACCCCCACATTAGATCAAGAATTAATTGCAAACTCTAGAAGCTGCCTTATGACTGCATGAGGCTTTGGGTGGACAACTAAACACAAACCACTATATGAGTAATCTAAGAATATTAAGAATAGAAACTGTCTCATTACTATTTGTTCTTCAATAACATAAAAAGAAAACAAACGTAACAGAAATTAGGAAAATGCCAGAGAAGAGTAAAGTGATCAAATTGGCTGGTCAGAATACAGAAATATTATGTGTATACAAATAAGTCAAAGTGAAATCCATTATTCTGTATAGCTACTACCCACTAAGAAAATAAAAATATATTTTTTTAAAAAACACAACTTTGGGGCCAGGGAGATGGCTCACTAGAGTAAGTGCTTCCCTGGCAAATGCAAGGGCCTGAATTCAATCCCTAATTCAAAAAAAAAAAAAAAAAAAAAAAAACCACGTGGTAATCCCAACATACAAGGAAAAGGCCTTTGGCAAAATCCAACATGCTTTGCAATAAAAGATAATCACCAAACCAAAAGCAGAAAAGTTTCCTGAATTTAATGAAGAGAATCCCTGGAAAGCTCACAGCTAACATATTCACTGCTAAAACACTAATTGCATTCCCGAGATGAAGAGTAAGACAAGAAGGACTGTTCTCACTTCAAATCAACACCATGTGAGAAGTTCTGTACAAGGCAATCCAGCAAGAAAAAAATAATAAAGTCATTCATATTTTAGAAGCTATGCAGATCCTTAATTTGTGTGTACTACGATCTTCTACACAGAAAATTTTGAATTATTAGCTTAAAATCTATTATCATTAGTAACATCAGCAAGGTTGAATGGCTCAAGATCAATATATAGGGTCCCCCAGATAGCTCAGCAGATTAACGTGCCTGCTTAGGCAGATCAGGGGTGGAGGTTTGGATCCCCAGCTTGCTGTGCTGGCCCCACCCCTGGGACACACTGAGATGGTGAATCAAACTGGATGTGGTGGAGCGCACCTGTACTCCCATCACTTGGGAAGCTGAAAACAGGAGAATCACTACAAGTCCAATCTGTGTAGTGAGACCCTGTGAACCCCATAGTCCCCCTGCACTAAATGCAAAAAAAAAAAAAAAACTCAATATGTAAAAATCAATTATATTTCTGTGCATTTTCAGTCACAATACAAAAATTAAGTAATGAAAACAATTCGTTGACTAGTAACAAGCATACGATATTCAGTTCTGTTTTGTACAGTAATTAACTGAATGATGTTGCAAACACACTTCTTGTCCCACATCCCAAATAAAGCAGAATATACTTCACAACTGGTTTGCAAGTTTCCAGCTCATGTTGTACTTGTTAATGTAGCACGAGTTCACCAGTATAGCAACTGTATGCAGGAACAAATAGAAATTCTAAACGAAATATTAAACTCTCAAAACAGAATGATACAGTATAAATACTTGTATGTCAGGGAGGTATGAGATTGGCTTCATCCATGGCAAAGTAAAACAAACTGGTACTGCTGTCCACACTTCACCATGATGCAAATATTGACAGGAAACCTGGACAAAATGAAAGCCTGAGATGGAAGCTTTCTACAACAAAACCAAAGGTGGAGAAGATATTGATGAGTTATGCAGAAATTGTGATGTCACCTGACACACAAAGCTTTGGAAGATGATTGTGTTCTGATTCTAAACATGTGTGACTGTTGTAGTCTGGAGTTTTGCAAGGGGGAATAATTTAATACAGGACATGCAATTTATACAATTATATTATAATAGTCACCCAAAGAGTCATATACAAAACGAGTGCAGGAAATCTGTCCACATGCTAAAGAACAGAAGAACCCCTCTAAGGCCCTGAATCAAATGTAATGTCCTGCATGATTCCCACTGAAGACCCAGCCTCCATTACAATGGCCCTCATTAGTTGAACTGGAGGCCACAGCCTAGCATAATGTCTCAAGCAGGCCATGGATCTGTGCTAGGAAGGCCCAAAAGTCAATGGTGCAAGCGAGAAATCTGTGCCAGCAGTATGAAGGATCTGTGCTGGCAGGCTAAGGTATCTGCACTGGAGTCAGGAAATGACTCTGAGTAAGAAGCAGATTTTCCCCCATAGGTATCATAGCCATCCTCAAAGAGGACACAAGTACCTCTTATGATGAGAACAGCTGAGCAACTATCAGGAAAGCCAGCACAATGAGCTCCTCCAAGACACTGAGAAGTGCACTATCTTCTCCTTTGGGTCCAGGAAACAATGCTACAAGTGAGGACTGGAGCAACCCCAATATGAAACATATCCATTCTCAGGAGCAAGACTGTGAACTCCTTTGATGATGAGTACAGCTGAATTCATCAGGAAAGCCAGGATGACAAGCTCCTCTGAGAGAACCGTCAATCCCCTAACAGACTAACCTTCTTCGTCTCTAGTTCTTCCTCTTTTGCTGCCTGAAACAATCCTCAAGTGGCCCTCCTACCGCTAGAGCTGCACTGGCTCAGTTCAGCTGGTGTTCCAAGTTGGCCACCAGGTATCAATTCACCACAGTGGCACACGTAGTTTGAAAGTTTACAAAGAAAATGACAAATGAAAAATATCTTGGAGAAATTTTCTTGGAGAATTGGAACTGGAGCTCACAAAAGATCATTTTCAACAGAGGAGAAACAGAATGCTTCCACTCAGAGCTATGCAAACAATTGTTAGCCATAGTCGTGAGCTGATAGGTGAACAGGCAGGTGTAGCATCTCAAAGGTCTACTATGACAACAGAAAAAAATGTTAACTGTGCCCTCCAAAAAAGGATAGGAAAACAATACATACATGGTATCAAGGTAAGTGATTCTTGTGTACAGAATATGCTGTTGCCATATGAGAAAACTGTCTTGAGTATGACAGTTGAAGAAAATATTTTTGTTTTAGATAGTGCTTATTGATATTAGGTTTTAATTTCTGACAGAATCTCTCAGGTTTCATAACTAAGTAAACAGCAAAATGATTTTTTTTTATTATTTTTTGGCTGGCTCAGGCTGCCTGAAGGGCAGGTCTGGGAAGACAGGAACCGCTGTATCTTGTGCCTGACTGCATTTGCATGAACAGGAGCTTAAACAACTGAGCTAATGAGCAGGCCACTCTAAAAGTTGAGAACGATTTTTGTTTTTTGTAAACAGCAAATTTAAAATGAAGATGTTGATGTCTGTTATAGGTGATCATTACATATTTGACACATTATTTTAGTGACATTGTATTTCCCTGCTAAGTGTACACTATATAACATAGCAGGAATCTCTTGACGAAGCAGTAGAAGAGAGGTGACAAGAATAGCTTGCCACATACAAAAGGCAGTGTGTGGAACATGCATTTGTTATGTGTGAAGACTTTCCTGGCTATGACATTTGAAGCAGAGATTACTTCTGTGGTAGATTTCTGTGGGTGTTTACCTTGTAGTTCACACAGGCCTTTATTTCTGATGTTATCCCTTTGGTTTTGTAGATATGTACACAGACACTGTGAAAATGATGTTTATTCTAAATGCATAATACATATTAAGAACTTAATACTTTATTTCATGACATTTTAAGTTCCTCTGAATTGCACATTTCATAAAATGATAACAGTCTGACAACACAGCAAGATCAGGGAGATGTCAAGCATATCTTACCAAAAGGCCAGGAAAGGAAAACCCATGAGCCATCAGTGTAAGTGATGTGTGTGGATGAACATGCTATTGCCATGTGTGAAGACTGCCTGAGAGTGATAAGTGAAGTAGAGTTTATTTTTGTGTAGAGGGATGTTAGTGTTTTCATAGTAGTTAATATAGGAATTTATATGCTCATATATTGCTGTAGTTTTTTAGACTTTGTACATCAAGAGCAATATTTTGATGATTTTTTAGGCATAATAAATGTTTGCACTGTAATATTTTATTTTTATGACTTTGTGTTAATCACTAATTGTTTAATATAATAATACTCATAAAATTAAAATTATTAGTCTGCCAATATGAATATTCTAAAGAATAAATATGGAGTGATGCATATTGATGATCCTTTAGGACAAAAATGACTAATAATGTTATCCTTCATGGCTAACAAAAGAAGATAAATTTACTTGATGAAATCTTATTAACCTAAGTTATCAACTCAAGAAACATTTTAGGGTGTGCTGTCAGCATATATGCAATAAATATTATTTGGAATCGCAACTAATAAAGAATATTAAAAAAAATTTAAAAAATGATTTCTGGAAGACTCCTTCAAACCACTTAGACCTGACATTCTTCCATAAAATGGAATTTAGTACTTGTGAAAACATAAACGAAATTATCTCTAATTTTAAAATTTATTTTTCAAAATGTTTTCACAATCATGGATGAAAAAAATGAGTGTCTATTCTGTCAACTGTTTATTTTCAGCTTTTAGACATGTGTATAGTTAGTAAATATTAATACCAAACACAAGAGTTTTCTAAGTTGGGGAGGTAGCTCGTTAATCTCAGCACCTGCCCGGCAAGCCAAGGACCCAAGGTCCTTGCTTGACCTCACTTACCCCACCGGCCCCACCCCTGGTCGTGCTGTGAAGCGTGGTGGCGTACTGTGGAAGCTGAGACACAATGATCCCTATGAGCCTAAGCTGCCTAGCAAGACCCTGCACCAAATAAAATCAAATATTTTTTTTTTAAAAAAGCTTTCTGTCTTAAAAGATGATCAATTAAGTCATTTATTATGGATCATTTTCCATCATGTTTTCAACATTAAATCATTATAGATCATAAAACACTTTTCTCAGCCCAGAAATTTAAGACAGC
>PVKA01047291.1:0-14387 GCA_004027165.1 Ctenomys sociabilis | reverse complement strand
TTGGCTGGCCTTGTGGCTCTTCTATTTCTCCAACTCTGACTTGTGATCTTAGGTTGTTAACCATCCAGAAGAAAAGCTGATTAGTATCCTGCAGCATATGCCATTCACTTTGCCTTATCTGACTCAAGTGATTTTACTTGTTGTACGTTTCCTTTTGTATTTCTGCTTTTCGCTTGTTATACTAGGGAGACTATATGATATTTACACATGTGTGTCTGGTTTATTTCACTTATGAGTATATGTTCAAGTGGCATCCACTTCAGTATAAATGCTTCAAACTTATCATTGTTAATAGCTGAGTAATACTCCATTATATAGAAATACCACATCTTTTTCAACCATTCCTCATGTGATGGACATCTTGGCTGTTTCCAAGATTTTGCTATCACATATTGCGCTGCTATAAACATAGGTACACATATATCTCTATGATACAATGTATCCAGATCCTTTGGGAAAATTCCCAGTAGGGGGATAGTCGGCTTGAATCACCTTTAAATTATTAATAAAATATGGTATTAGTAGGTACAAATGCTTTATCCATATTTGCTTTGTGTCCAGTTGACAGCACAGAATGAACTGCTTTAAGTTGATGTGGATAAGCACAATCTTAAAGACAAAAATTATTGTTTTTAATGTAAATGTTTCAGGGGCTAGGGATTTGGTTCAGCTATTCTATGCTTGCTTAGCAAGCTGGAAGCCCTGGTTCAGTCGTTGGCACCAAAAACAAAAATATAAACTTCCCTTAAAATGTTTCTAAGGCTAAGACATATGTTGCAGTACATGTTTCTTTCTGCATTATTCAGGTTGTGAATGTTCTGTTTCTCATAATTATAATAGTATTTGGCATATAGATTAATATTTAATTCTTTTTGGACATTAATTGCAAAAGTGATATATGTATTAAATTGCAAAAAGTGATCTATGTATTGTGCTACAATAAATGCAAAAACATTGCCTTAGCTAATGTAACTTTAGTGCTTATAATTTCTCATTGAGAGATTTGTGTTCTTTATTTGCTTTAAGTATTTTGGATTTATATTATTTAGAATTAGAAGGAAAACTAACATTTGTACAGTATATGTAGAAGTTAGGTTGTGACAAACTAGAAATTACTAAGAACATATGGTCAAAGTAGGTTGATTAATAAAATACCTACAGAGGAGTGTTATATGTATGAAAATACTGAGGTTGTTTTTACTTGTGGTTTTTGGATGCCAGGGATTGAATCTAGGGCTTCAGGCATGATAAGCATCTATTCTCCTTTAAATGAGGGCTCCTATCATCAGCCCTCATTTAAAAAAATATATTGAACCTATGGTCTTTCTGATTATATTTTCTCTATGTATACTGTGTTCCCAACAGTTGTATCTATTTGTTGGTTTTTTGTTCCAAGATTATGCTTAGACAGAGACATTTTGGTATAGTAGCTAGGGTCAACTTTGTTAAAAAAGAATTAAGGTGAGATATGTTTATGTGCTGATTTCCCAGGGGAATATGTATTAGATATTGCAAACATATGCTAATAAAAACGAAGAAAAAACACTTAAATCCAGAAACTAGGGAGCTGGGCATGGTGGCACACACTTATAATCCTAGCACTCTGGGAGGGTAAGGCAAGAGAAGCAAAAGTTCAAGCCAAGCCTTGGCAATTTAGTGAGACTGTGTCTGAGAATAGAAAAGGAACTGGGAATGTAGCTCAGGTGAAGGCCCAGAGTTCAGACCCCAGTATTGGGAAAAAATTTAAGTCTGTGTTACTATTTACCTACCAGCTATGCCAACTTCTTTAACTAGTGTTTTGATTCCAGATTCCTAAGTCTCTAGTGATAAAAATAGTATTACCTACTTACAGACATGTAAAGATTAAATAAATGGTAGCAAATGCAAGGTGAAAGGTACTTGGCATGTTATACCTGTCACATGTGCTTTTTTGGTCATGTACTGTGATTATTATTAAACGTGATGATGTCATTAAGTGTTATAGAATAGTTCTTTATGTAAAGTTATAAAATATTTGTAATAATAAAGACTTCAAGTTTATTAAGAATATTGGTTGACCAGAAATACACATAACTAGCAGTTTTTGTGCATATGGATTTTTAAAAGATTAAATAGAAAAGGGATTGTACTATATGAGTTTATCTGCAATTTACTCATTTGACTATATATATATATATATATATATATATATTTTTTTTTTTTTTTTTTTTTTTGGTCTTTTTGAGGCAGGGTCTCACTATGCAGTTCAGGCTGGCCTTAAGCTCACTTTGTAGCTCAGGCTGGTCTCGAACTCACAACAATCCTCCTACCTCAGCCTTCTGAGTTGCTGGGATTACAGCATGCGCCACCACGTCCGGCTCTGACTATATTCTTTGATTAGATGGTATGCCCTCTTTTGAAAATGCCTTAATTTATTAAGTCAGTTATATACTAATGGATGTTTTGATTGTTCTCAACCTTTTAATATTGTAAGTTTTCAGCATATATATATATATATATATATATACATATATATATATATCTTTGTGCATATGTCAGTACATGTATAAGGTAAATTTCAATTTTTTCTTCTGGTTGTTTTTGGTGGTCCTAAGGAGAACTCTGGTATAGTTACTCTGAACTACATCTCCAGGCCCAATAAACTAAGTATCTAAAATTAGTCAGTCAGTCAGTCAGTCCAGTCAGTCAGTCAGTCAGTCAGTCAGTCAGTCAGTCAGTCAGTCAGTCAGTCTGTTTGTCTGTCTGTCTTTTTTGCGGTACTGGGGGTTGAACTCATAGAATGTGTATTTCTAATTTTGACAGATTGATCAGAATTTTTTAAAAATTTTATTAAGGTCTGATTAAAGTGGCAAAGTAAGTAAACTAATTTGACATATTTATATACCTATGAGAACATCAGCATAATATATAAATATTTCTATTACCTGATTTTGCTTGTACCCTTTTCTAATCTGGTCTCTCTGTCCCCATCCCTAGGCAACAATTGATTTGTTTGCTGTCATCACAGATAAGTTTGCTTTTGCTGTATTTTAACCTAGTCATGTAATCTGAATTTTTTTTTAATCCCTGGCTTTCACTCAAATTATTTTGCAGTTCATCCTTCGTGTTAGATATATTCTTGTTATGTGTTTCAAAAAGTTGATTTCCTTTTTTGTGCTGAGTAATAGTCCCTTAGTTATCACAGTGTGTATGTGTACTACAGCTTATTTATCTTTTACTAAATAAACATTTGAAAAAAAATTGACTTGTTTCTGGTTGTTTATTTTGAAAAAGTTTGGATGAACTTCAGCTTTCATGTAGAAGTCTTTGTGTAGATATATAGTTTTGTTTCTCTTCGATGGGTATCTGTGAGTGGAATGGCTAGGTTGCATGGTGAGTGTATGTTTAATTTTTTAAGGTTCTGTCATTTTAAATTTTATCTTTAGGTCCTTGATCCATTTTGAGTTAATTATGAGTTATATGATGTAAGAATTTTTTTATAAAACAATATCTAAATGATATAACGCCAATTATTGAAATGGCTTTCTACTTTTCATTGTATTAAATTAGCATTTTTGTTAAAAATCAATAAATCAAATAAGTGTGGGTCTATTTGACTTCACTATTCTGTTTGGTTAATTCATATGAACCTTTGTCAGTAAAATCAAATTGTTTTGATTGTTGCAACCTTATAGTATATCAAAGTCAGGTTGTGTAAGTCAACTTTTTAATAAATTCCCTTGATTACTTTATATCCTTTGAATTTTCATGTAAACTTTTTTCCCTTTGATTTTTTTTTTAATTTTATTGTTTGATACAGGGTCTCACTACACAATTTGAACTCCTAGTAATCTTTCTGTCTCAGCCTCCCCAATGCTGGGATTGCAGGTGTGTGCCCCTAGGCCTGGTTTTGGGCTGGCATGGTGTACCTGGGGTTTTGGGGCCGGCACAGCACATGATACAGTGGATTGAACTTGGAACCTCGTTCTTGCCATGCAGGTGAATAGACCACTGAGCTATGTTCCCAGACCATCCCTTTGATTTTTTTTTTTGAGGTAGAGTCTTGCTATATGGTGCAGCTTGGCTTTGGACTTGATTTTTCAGGCTGGCCCTGAACTCATGGTGATCCTCCAGCTTCAGGATTCTGAATGCTGGGATTTTAGGTATGGGCCACCATACCTGCCTCCGCGTAAACTTTAGAATTAGTTTGCCATCTTGTATAAAAAAGCCTGCTGTATTGAATTTGGGAATAACTTCAATTTTAACAACATTGAATATTTCAGTTAACGTATATCTTCTCATTTATTTAGGTGTTTGATGTCAGTATTTTATAGTTTTCTGTGTAGACATCATGGATATCTTTTGTTAGATATATTCCTAGGTAATTCATAGTTTTTGTTTTAACTATAAAAGTGATTAAAATATTTTCACTGTTAATTTGCTATGTCATAGTTACTTGATTGTTCCTAGGACAGAATACTTGACACCCACAAGTCAAAGAAGGAAAGATTTATTTTTAGCTCACAGTTTGTGGAGGTTTCAGTCCATAGTTGGCTGGTTCCAAAGCAGGGAAGGTTTTTAGAGAGGCCTGGCAGAAGAGAAACAATAATGGCAGTGTAGGCAGAAGAAAAGCAGCAAGCAGCAGCAGTGAGACTCCTGTTTGCTTTTATACTGTCCACGTTACAAGCCTGTCGTGTGGTGGATCACATACTTATGATCAAACCACCTGCAAAAGCCCCACAGATGAGCTTTTGAAGGGACATCTAGATGCAAGCCATAACATATTATTGGTATTTATAAGAATACAACTGGTTTTTATATATTAATTTTGAATCCTAAAGTCTTCCTAAATTCATTCTAGTAAGTTGGCTTGTTGAATTTTCTATGATAAAATAATTATACCCTCTGCAAATTTGGACAGGTTCACGTCTTCTAGTCCAAACTTTATTCATTTATTTAATCTTACTGTACTGCTAGAACCTCTAACATGTTCCTTTTTTTTCTGGTCTTTGGTGGGGAAAGTGGATAAGATGAAATTTAGTCTTTCACTACTAAGTGTGATGTTAGTTATCAGTTTTTCAAAAATACCTCTTATCAGTTTTCTGGTGCTGTAGTTATCTTCACGCTACACTGGGGAAGGATGAACTTTCAGATTTACTGCTTACTTTGTACCGATTTGCTTCAATGATATGGAAGGGTAAATCCCAAGATGGAATACACTAGTCTTTAGAAATGTAATCTTGGAAGCATCCCATTACTTCTGCCATATTAGTCAGTAAGTCCAGCCCTAGGGGAGAGGATTACATAAAGGCATACATATCAGGAGACAGGGAATCAGTTTAGTGACTGATAGCACAGTAATTTTACATTGACATTTCATCCAGCACTGTAAAAATACATTTCTATTGTTTTCTTGCTTATATGGTTTCCCTCCTTCCCTTTCTCCCTCCCTCTTCTGTCCTCCCTCCCCTTTCTCTCTCTTTTCTTTCCCTCTCTTGTTCTCTCCCTCCCTTGTTCCCTCCCTCCTTCCCTTCTTCCTTCTCTTCCCATCTCCTCCCTCCCTTTTTTCACTTGTTCTTTCTTTCAATGTAAGGAGTCTAACCCAGGGCCTCATGCTTGCCAGGAAGGTCCTCTTCTCTTTTAATATTTTGAAAAATTATAGAATATTGTTGTTTCTATTTTGAATATTTACTAGAATTTGACAGTGAAATCTTCTTTTGAGAAGGTCTTTATTAAGTTCAATTTCTTTAATATGTGTCTGTACTTCGTTTCTTTTGTCAGTTTTTCAACCTTCTAAATTGTTGAGTGTGATGCTATAAAGTTATTCATAGTGTTTTATCTTTTTTTTTTTTAGTTGCAGTGCTGATAATCTAGCCCAGCACATGCAGGACAAGTATTCTACAGCTGAGCTATACCCCTAGCACAGCTATATCCCCAGTCTAACATTTCAGTGTTTATAAGATCTTGGAAAAATCAATTTCTCATGCCTGATAGTGATGAATTTTCTTTTAATCTAGAGATTTGTAATTTTTTTTCCCCCTCTCATACTAGAAACTGAAGCTCCTGGTACTTAACCTCTAAGCTATATTACTAACCCTTTTTTTAAAATCAATTTTGAGGGCCTGGGAGATGGCTCAGTAGAATAAGTGCTTTCCTGGCAAGCGCAAGGGTCTGAGTTCAATCCCTGGTTCTACAAAAAAAAAACAAAAACCCCTCTAAAATTAATTTTGAGATAGGGTTTTAGAAAGTTACCCCTGCTGGCCTTGAACTTGCCATACTCCTGCTTCAGCCTCCTACTTGGTGAGATAACAGTAGTGTGCCACTGCATCTGGCAAAACTTAACGATATTGTTTATCTCTTCAAGGAACTAGCTTGTGATAATGTTTTCTATGATCTGTTTCCTATCTTCGTTATTTCTTCTAATGACTCTGGATTTTTTTCTTTTACCTATGAATTGTTTAGAAATCTGTTATCCATATATTTAGTACTTTCCTGGCTATCTTTTGGTTATTGGTATCTAATTGAATTCCATTGTGGTTAAAGATTATACTTTATCTAAATTTGGCAGATTAAAATTTGATGTTCTGTGGCATAGCATATGTTTTTCTTGATTATATCATATACACTTGAAAAGAAGGTGTATTTTGTAAGACTGGATGGAATATTCTTTTTTTTTTTTAGTCTTTTTATTTATTATTTGGTACAGGGTCTCACTGTGCAACTCAAAATCATAGTGATTCTCCTGTCTCAGTCTTCCCAGTGCTAGAGTTACAGGCATGCTTCTCCATGCTGTTTTGATCAATGTCATAGCATGGGGCCAGTACAGTATGCGGTACTGGGATTGAACCTGGTTCCTTGTACTTCGCAGGCAGGTGCTCAGACTGATGAACTATCATCTCCCTAGCCCTGGATGGAATATTCTTTAAATGTCAATTAGGTCAAAGTTTTTGATATTATTAGTCTTATTAATCAAATTTTCTATATCCTTAATGATTTTTAATCTATTTGAGCTATCAGTTGCTGGGAGGGTAGTGTTAAAAACTTGCCCTATAATTGTGGATTTATGTGTCTACTTGTAAATGTTGTGTCTTATTGATAAATCTTCCTTTTCAATGTTATTAAGCATTCCTCATTATGTCTGCTAATATTCTTTATTGAATAGTTAAAGTTCATTTTAGCTATATTAAAAAGCCTGAGGTGGCTACATTATTGATGGTTTCTAAGGAAGTACTTCTTAAGTGAATTTTTTTTTAATTTTTTATGTATTTAGTACAGGGTCTATAGGCTTCTCATTACACTGATTGGACTCATAGTGGTCCTCTTGTTTACAGGCTCCTAAGTGCTGGGATGACAGGTGTGTCCCACCACTCCTTGTCTCAATTGCCATCTCAGTGCTCCCTGGGGGTGGGTCCTAGCCCAGCAGGCAGGGGATTGAACCCCATTCTCTCTGCTCTAAGTAGGTGCTTTAATTCGCTGAGCTATCTGGCCAGCCCTGGAAGTAAATTATTGTTTGCATGGTGGCCACATATCACCACTCCTCAAACTTTTTACTTCTTTGTGTAGGTCCTGATTTTCTCTAGGTCCTGATTTTCTCCTGGTATTATTTCTCATCAGCCCAGTGAATTTGCTTTAGTATTTTCCTGTAGTGTAAGTTTGCTGGTAGCGAGTTCTCTTAGCTTATCTGCATTTGACAGTTTGTTTCACTTCCAAAAAATATATTTCCTGGATGCATAATTTTACATTGATATTTCATTCAGCACTGTAAAAATACATTTCCATTGTTTTCTTATTTATATGGTTTCTCTTTCTCTTTCGCTGTCTTGCTCTTTCCCTTCCTCACTACCTTGTTCCCTCCTTCCCTGCCTCCTTCTCTTCCTCTCTCTTTCTTCCTTTCCCTCTACCTTTTCTTTCTTTCTGTATAAGGAATCTAACCCAGTGCCTCATGCTTGCCAGGAAGGTGCTGTGCTGCTTAGCAACATTCTGATGAGAAATCATTGAATTTTGTATTATTCATTCCATGTTGAAAATCACATTGTTTTCCTTTAGCTGCTTTCACAGTTTTTTTTTTTTTCCTGCATCTTTGCAGCAGATGGACTGTGACATATTGGGGTGTACTTTTTTTCCCCCCTTGAGTTTTTATTGTTAGTGGTTCATTGATATTCTTGAATCTTATCTTTTGTCAAAATTAGGAAGTTTCTCCCTTCTTTCCTTCTTTCACGGAGGGATTTCTTTCTCCTGCTCTTCTCTCCCTTTTAATTTTTTTCTCCTCTTCTGGGACTATAGTGTTGCCATCTATTAGGCCTTTTTGTACTTTCCAGAGGTTCTGGAAAGTCCACCACCAGTCTTCCAATCTCTGTTCTTTAGACTGGGCTCAGTGAGTCTTCCTCTCATCATCATCTGCTATTGAACCAATCTAGTAAATTTTAATTTCCATTGTAATATTTCTCAGCTCTAAACTTTACATTTAAAAAAGTTTATTTCTGTCTGTTGTAAACTTTTGTTTTTCCAATAATTGTCCTTGTGATTACTTTTACCTCCTAGAACATAATTATACAAGCCGATTTAAAGTTTTTAATTTTTAGGGGCTAGGGAGATGGCTCAGTGGAATAAGTGCTTCCCTGGTGAGTGCGAGGGCCTGAGTTCAATCCCTGGTTCCGCAAAAAAAAAAAAAAAAATTAATTTTTAAAAGTTTGGTCTTTGTGATAAGACCAGAAATTGTCAGTATGGCTAAATAATTTTGTTGTGTTTTGAGACGGGGTCTTGATACAGAGTGTAGGTTTATCTTGAAGTCACTGTGTAGCCCATGCTCACCTGGAACTCATGATGATCTTCCTGCCTCAGCCTTCTGAGTTCTGGGATTACAGGTGTGGGCTACCACGCCTACTTTGGATGAATGATTTTTCACTAAACTCAACACCATCAGTTTCCTGCAGCAGAACAAATAATTATTTCTTTAGCTCAACACCAGATGAAATAATTGGTCTTTTGTTTTGGTATTGCACCGAAAAGATTTATTCTTAAACATGGTTGAACATGCAGACTAATAAATGCTCATCCTGGGCCTGGGAGATGGCATAGAATAACCGCTTCCTGACAAGTGTAAGGGCCTGAGTTCAATCCCCAGTTCCACCAAAAAAAAAAAAAAAAGCTCATCCTCTGAGGGACATTAGCACTGAGTGAAACAGGAAGGTGTTCCAGCTCTCTTTTTATGCTCACTGTGAACAGATATAATCACTGAGGCAAAGTCTGAGAAAATGAGGTCTGCTTTCTAAAAATGTGGTTTTGTTTCTTTACTAAACATATTTGCTACAAATTGTGAGTTTGTATAAATATGCATATGATGTGATGTTATTGTACAATAACAGACTGTTTAAGAAACTTAGCATTTGTCCTTTTGTAGGACATTATGTTTTTCATTATGATTCCCAGAATATTTGCTAGACTAATGTATAAAAACTGGATTTTTATTGACTTACATGTAGCATAGTGTGAGAAATACGACATTAAAAAAGCTAGCACATAACTAGCATACACATTTGTAGGACGAACTACACCTATAAGTGTTTAGAATAAACTGGGCATAGTGGCACATGTCTGTATTCCCAGTACTCTGGGAGGCAAATTGAAACCTCATCTATGCAAGTGATTTAGCAAGGCCCAATCTCTGAATAAAAGTTTTTAAAAAGTACTAGGGATATAGTTCATTGCAGAGGCCCTGTATTCAGTTCCTATCACCATCTCCCCCAAGAGTTTTTTTTTTTTTTTTTTTTTTTTTTTTTTTGTCTTTTTGAGATAGGGTCTCACTATGCAGTTCAGGCTGGCCTTAAGCTCACTTTGTAGCTCAGGCTGGTCTTGAACTCACAACAATCCTCCTGCCTCCGCCTCCCGAGTGCTGGGATTACAGGCATGCGCCACCATGCCCGGCTCCCCCAAGAGTTTTAAATAGAGATTCTGCATTTCAAGAATGTTTTAATTGTCTTAAGTTACTACTATCATATCTTGTTAGTAGACTGCATTGAAACTATTTAAATTTGATACTTAACACACTTTGATGGGAAGATTTAGTTCCAGCACTCCATGTAAGTTCCAGTTGCCTCACAATTGGCTACCTGCTCCAAACAAAATGATTTGTTTGGCATTCTTGCCTTTTTGAAGCAGTTAATGAGTGTTAACATACCACTGTATTTCTCATTACTGTTGGGGCAAACCTATTATGTGTGAAATTCTGAATTCACAAAACATGCAAGAAATGATTTTTCTTACACTTAAAAAGACTGAATGTTCAACAGTGATCCCTGAGGGGTTTCTTTTAATAGTGTATTCTTATTTCATACATAGTGTCTTACAAATTGCCTGCTCTTTTATACTTAAGCTGGAGGATGAGAAAATCTTTTGTTTTAATTGTATTTATTTAGAGGCATTCAGAATGTCAACAAAACGGTTGCAACTTTGTTTGCAATTACAGAGTGGTATTCACTTAACAGAACAACAGTTATTTCAAATAAGCTGCATCAGAGACAACTGAAAATGATAAACTACTGTCCTCATATGTAACTAATTTGTGCTGTGCACCAAGAACGTGCTTTAAATTTCCATGCCCATTTACAGCCCGCATACTGTACCAGGCAAGGTTAGTGACTATTGAAAATACCACCAGGACAGGGCTGGCTAAAGACACATTTGGTAGTGTGTTAACTGTACAAAAAAAAAGGACACTGTACAGTTTAAAAACAATTCTTACAGAGCTTTACATTTCCATTTTTTGTTTTTTCTTTAAAAGGAGTGAGTTGTGTACAGGGGGATTAAATGCTTTATAGACAAGAAAAAAAAAACTGCACTAGAACCAACTTATCATCAGCCTCTTCATCCTCATCCTCTTCATCTTCTTCGTCCTCTTCATCCTCATCTTTCTCATCCTCCTTTTCCTTTTTCTTGCTTTTTTCAGCCTTGATGACTCTCTTTTTTGCTGCAGCAAGTTTTCCTTTAGCCCTGTAGGCAGCGATATCCTTTTCATACTTCTTCTTCAGCTTAGCAGCCTTCTGAATAAGGCTGCTTATCATCTGCTGCAGTATTATTCCACATTTCTCCGAGTCTCTTTGCAACATCACCGTTGGAGAGGCCAGGATGGTCTCCTTTGATTTTTGGGTGATGCTCAGCACAGAACAAGAAGAAAGCCTCTTGGGTGCATTGGGATCCTTGAACTTCTTTTCTGTTTCTCCTTTAGGAGGTTATAAGTTTTCATTTCTCTTTCATAATGAGCCTTATCTGCTTTTGCCATGTCTTCAAATTTTCCTTTTTCTTTATCAGGCATGGTCTTCCATCTCTCTTAGCACTTTTAGAAAACTCTGAGAAGCTAATGGAAGCATCTGGTGCTTCTTGTGCTCCTCTCAGCAAGTTTGCACAAAGATTGCATATGATGACATCTTGCCTCTTGGCTTCTTAGGATTTCTTTTGCCCATGTTTTCCTCAGCGAGGTACAGAGTCACCCAATGTTCATCTGGCTCTCACTTGCCCTGGCGCTGTCTCTATAGAGCTCAGTGTACTGCAGTGTCTGAGGATGGGAAAATCTTGATGTCAGTGGTAACTGACTTCTATCTGGAAGTTAGTTAACATTAAAATAAATACAAAGTTTAGTGTTACTGGGAAGCTGTAATTTTATTCACCAAGATGTTGTTCATGTACTTTTTCTGTTTACATACTCATGACCTAAGCTATAGACTTTTGGGGAGCCAGTGATACTGAAATATGTCTTATAATGTAGAGCCATTTTTGTTTTGATACTATATAATTTCCTTCTAAAATGTGTAGTGCAAATTCCAGCCATTGCCCGGGCCCGGCATGTGACTGGGTCCCTCTAGATCCTCACTGTAGCCAGGGGTCACCCGGAGCCCTCTAGATCCTCAGTCCAGTCAGCAGGCAGGGCTGTGTGTGTGTGTGTGTGTGTGTGTGTGTGTGTGTGTACACGTGCGACTGCCTGGGGCCTGCCGGATCCTCATTCCAGCCAGTGCCCAGGCCCTGCTAACTGGGTGGCTGAATGCTCATTCCAGCCAGCACCCAGGCCTGGTATGTGTTTTGGGGGGGACCTCCTGTTGGCCTGCTGGAGCCTCACGTGAGCCAGCACCAAGGCCAGGCATGTGTATGTAACTTCCTCCATCAGACGGGCCCAGTGTAGAACCCTGTGGCAGAACTCCCTGCAGAGAAGTTAGAGGCAAGACCACCCAGATAATCCAGGAGCAGAACATCTTGCTGGAGTGGCACAGTGGGTTCACTTCTAAGGGCTACAGCAGGAAGAAGTGGAGCACAGCAGTCAGACCCAAGCCACAACCCCCTGAGGAGTTTGAACTTGGTAGATCCAGACCTGGTACTAAGGTAATAACCGCACCAAGGCTCTACACCAAAGGTCAGAAGACAGTTCTATACAAAATGACAAAGAGAAGGAGCAAAATGCATTCTTAGGCCCTGAGCCTACCCAGAACAAATGCAGGAAGGAGAAAATGGCATAGAAGAAATTGGAAATCACACACCTGAAATCTCTTGAAATAATAGCATCTGTAATAAACAACTGTAGAAAGTTATAGAGGAAATTAGATCAGAAATAATTTCTGAAGTAAAAAAGGAAATGATAACTATAATGAAAGAATTACTAAGTGCTTCTATAGAAGACACTGATAAAATATAGTGGAGACTAGAAAAATGATGGAATCCTTGAATGAGCAGTATAGGAAATAAGTAGAATGCATGAAGCAGATTCTAAGAGATATACAAGAAATTAAAACCTTAATTGCGAGCTGGCAAAACCATTTGAATGAAACTGGAAATATACTTTTAGACCTTGAAGACACCATTGCAGGTAGTGAAAAGGTAAGAAAAATCTCTTAAAAACAATTAGGATGAGGGGCTGGGAAGATGGCCCAGTAGAATAAGCACTTGCCTAGCAAGTGCAAGGGCCTGAATTATTTCCCTGGTTCCACCAAAAAACAGCAACAACAACAAAAAAACCCCACAAAGTACAAAACAACTAGGATGCAGGGAAAAATAATTCAACATCTGCAAGATGATGCAAAGATGAACAATGTAAGGCTAATAGGAATTAATGAGAAAGGAGGAGTCAGTACAAATGATATAAAAAGAATACAGACAGAAGTAATTAAAAAAAAAAAGAAGTAATAGCAGAAATCTTCCCAAATATGGGGAAATAATCTGACATTCAATAACCAAAGCATATAGAACTCCAAATAGCATTGGCCCTACTAAAACCGTACCTGGACATATGATAATCAAGATCCCAGAAATTCTGTACAGGAATAGTATACTAAAAGCTGCTAGAGAAACAGGTCACATTTAAAGGATAACCCATCAGAATAATGGCAGATTTCTCTTCATAAACCATTAAGTCAAGAAGAGTAAGGAGCAAAGTACTTGAAGTCTTGCAAGAAAACAAATTACAACCCACACTGATACACCCTGCAAAACTCTCTTTGAAGTATAATGGAGAAGTGAAATCCTTGCACGACAAAGAACAACTAAAGCATTTCATGACGGCAAAGTCAACGCTACACAGACTACTAAAAGATATTCTAGAAAGGGATCAAAATGACCACAGTTCCATGAATGAGAACAGAAAGAACCCACCAAATAGGGCAAACAATTAAACACAGAAGAAAAAGAGGTATACAACAGCAGGTAAATAACATGTCAAACATAAGTCAGTACATCTTAATTATAACCATCAATGTAAATGGACTCAATTCACCAATTAAAAGAAATAGACTGGCAGAGTGGATTAGGAAGCAAATTTCAACAATATGCTGTATAAGATTTCATCTATTACTTGATTGATTTATCTTCAAAGTTTTATGCAGCTGATAATTCCAATAGTTCTATGATTTGTACCTCAGGAAAACAATTGTTTTCATGAATCATAAATAATGCTTTGTCTTGGCTTTATGGCTTATTGACTTAGAAATAAATTTTCTGCAAGATTAGAATTCATGTATGCACCTTGTATGATACCAAAACATTATGAAAACAGTTTGCAATGTATTAATTTATCAAACCTGTCTTATTAAGGTGTTTTAAAACTGTCTGATTGATATTTGTACTTCAATAAAATAAAAAATAAATTAAAAAAGCAATAACTAAGATGTTATAAAAATTAAAGAGGGAAAAAATCATAGTAAAAATAAAAATTATATGCATTAACTGCTCAAAAAAAAAAAAAAGAATTCAGTGTAGATGCTACCAAAGTCCTTAACAATCTGAATGTGGGGAAATTAGAGAAATCATGTACTAGAAAAAGAAAAGATATTCTATTTCTAGTATGTCTTAGAAATAGAATACCTTAGTTTTGGAACACATATAAAATAAGCATGTGTACATTGTTTTCAAATTCTGTAATTATTTTGAAG
>PVKA01047290.1:0-14404 GCA_004027165.1 Ctenomys sociabilis | reverse complement strand
TACATTGCAAACTGTTTTCATAATGTTTTGGTATTGTACAAGGTGCACACATGATATTATATTTACAGATATTATTTTAGCAGATATCTCTTATCAGTGAATTAAGAGTGTAGCTGCTTACTTATCTTATTTTTTATACCTGAATTATATCAAAAATTCAATAATTATTTTCCTAGTGGATGACCATAGTACTAGAAGCTGACATAATATCCTGTCCAACCACCATTAGTGCAGATCTTGCCTCTCATAGGATTATATAGAAGCACAGTGTTATCTATCCCAACTGTACTGTCTATACACACACATCATGACTTTTTCTTTCTACACCCCTTCCTTTGTCTACACCTGTCAAAGGTGGGCACTCCATTGTCATTCAACTAATTTAGGTGCTTGAACTCAACAACACAATCCAACACAGTCCAGCATTCCACAACAATAGTGAGTTATTCAAAGAAGTTGTCGACCATAGCCATGTACAGGTCAGCTTAATATTATGGCCCTGCGATGTATACTTCATTTTTATACTTTTCTGCTGGATGGTTAAGACCTAGATAGAGCAAGACTTATATACCAACACATGTACTTTATGTTTCTTATGTGGTCACTGAAGTCCCCTCAGGGTTTATCTTGTAGTCCTGTACATTATTCTGAAGAACCTTTGTCTGTGTCATCCATGTGGATGAGTCACGTCCAATGCTTGACCAGTTTGTTCTCTGTGAGAGCTTGAGAGAAAGTTTTCTCTTCATGTGGCTCTCCCCAGGTACACTGTAGAACTTCAGTCTCTTTCCTCTGTGGCTCCATAATCTCCTTGTTCAGAAAATTTGGAGCTCAACTGAGTTTCATGATGTTCCAGGTTCTCCTATGTCCTGAATCTTCGCTGACTTTGAAAGGCTAGGGCCAAAATGTTGGCTGGCCTTGTGGCTTGTCTATTTCTCCAACTCTGACTTGTGAACTTAGGTTGTTAACCATCCAGAAGAAAAGCTGATTAGTATCCTGCAGCATATGCCATTCACTTTGCCAGCTGCTGATTTTTGACATATAAATTAACATCATTCAGCTTGCTCCAATTGAAAAATAACAAGTAACTTACAATTTTTGCCAATACAAGCTTTGAATAACCTTTCACTTGTGTTATTTTTTCATATTTGTGTATATAAATGATATTTTGGGTTAAAGAATAATAATTTTTAAAGATTTTACTAAACTTTCCTCTACAGAAGTATACACCAACTCCAACAATGTCTGAGAAGTCAGGCACAGAGACACGCATCTCTAATTTCAGTACTCTGGCTGGCTGAGTCAGGAAGATCACAAGTGTAGCCCAGCCTGAGAAATTTAGTGATTTAGTGAGACCCTATCTCAAAGGAAGAAATTAAAAGGGCTAAGGGTGTATCTCAGGGCAAGGGCCCTGGGCTGAATCCCCAGCACAACCCCCCACTCCCACACACACAAAGGAGAATGACTATTATTCCACATCTTCATCACCATGGTTTGTATATCAACTTTTTCTTTGTCAATTTAGGAGGAAAATATAATCACATTGTAATTCTAGTTTATTTTTCTTATGATGGGAAAAATGTTTTTTAATGTGAAGTATTTCTAAGTTCTTTCTGTGGACTATATGCTGCTTGAAGACATTTTTAAAGGAAACTAAGAGTTTCAGAAGAAAATTTGCAAGCAGTGAAGATTGTAGTCATAGTTAATCTTAGTTACATACAATAGCAATAGTGTCCTAGCTATATCATTTCTTTTCATGATTGTATCTCAGTATGTTTTATATATATATATATATATATATATATATATATATATATATATATATATTTGTTTCTTTGTTTGTTTTAAAGTTGTAAAATGGGCATGGTGTTACACACATGTAATTCCAGCTACTTACAAGGCTGAGGCAGAAAGATGGAAAACTCAAGGCCAACCCAGCAACTTAGTGAGACCCTATGTGAAAATAAGAAATAAAAAGGGTAGAAAACTTAGCTTGCTGTGAAGTTCATGGTTCAATTCCCACTACTACAAAGAAAGAAAGAAAGAAAGAAAATCAAGCAAACAAGGAGAAATAAAGAGAGAAAGAAAATTTACAGGTATATATATATATATATTTTTTTTTTTTTTTTTCAGAACTGGGGATTGAACTCATGTCCTTGTGCTTGCCAGGGAAGTGTTTATTCCACTGAGCCATCTCCCTGGTCCCTACAGGTATAGTTTTTAATAAAAGAAACTGACCTGATATGAATCATTAAGGAAATTTATCTTACATTTATATATAGATAGATAGATAGATAGATAGATAGATAGATAGATATAGTTATGTTGTTATAATAATATAGCCAGCCTTCCTGTTTCATAATATTACATTATGTTTCATAATATTGTACTATTGAAAGATATTTTTCTCAAAATATAATAATGTTTAGCACATTTATAGGCTTGCATATGATAGATTGTTTTAATTGGCATACTTGTAGCCTTTGAGTACCCAGTTAAATTCTATTTTAATTTATATATATATATATTTTTTTTTTTTTTTCAGAGTCAGACATTGAACTCAGCTCTTTGTGCTTGCCAGGCAAGTGCCTATTCTACTGAACTATCTCCCTGGCCCCTAGATTTAAATCATATTAAATAGATAAAAACCAGACAAAGTTTCAGCATGTCTGAATTTCTAAGAAGCAGACAATGTGTGACAAGAATTTGGATTTGAGGGCTTGAATTAAAATCATGACTTCTAATTAGTTGTGGCATCTGGGATGATGCCACTTTGACTCTCCATTTTACTAATCTGTAAAGTAAATATAATGCATACTACCAAATTAAAAAAAAATTTTTTTGGCAGAACCGGGGATTGAACACAGACCCTTGCACTTACCCGGAAAGCACTTATTCCACCGAGCCATCTCCCTGTCCCAACATTATATTCTTATTTCACAGTCTCTAATATGCAGTTTGGTTCTTATTTATACTTTCAGTTTCTCACACCAGAGAGACTATGCAGCTCAGACTTATAGTGATCCTCCTGTTTTCAGCCTCATCACACTGGGATTATAGGCAAGCAGCACCATGCTCGGTCTTGGTGGCCAGCTCAGCATGCCCAAGGGCAGAGCCAGCATGGCCTGTGATGCAAGGAGTCAAAACCCCAGTCTCTGAGCTTGCCTAAGCAGGTGCTTAGTCTGCTGAGCTATCTTTCTTTTTTTCTTTCTTTTTTTTTTTAAATGTACTCTGTATCAATTCTCTTTGCTTAACAGATCCTGATGTTAAATTAATATAAAAATAGCAGTAGCACAATACATACATCTTGTACAAATGTCTGTACACTATACACACTGAACTGTATCAGACCAATATATTTTTAATGGTTTAGCATCACCTGGCTAGTTTGAAATTTTATCTAAACAGAAAAAAACAATATATTTTTAAAAATAAAACTTAACTAGTAGCTGGAGTTACTTTAATACTTTGTTATATAGTAGAAGTCCTTTAAAAGAGAGTGAGGAAGATTACTACCAACATTTTAGTAATTTAAACTTCACTTTAAAATTTTCAATTTTTTTCATAAATAAATTTCATTTACAGTTGTTTCCATATAAATGTTTTTACAGCCCAGCTATTTGATGAAATATCCACAAGATGGTGCCATGGTTAACATGTTAAGATGGGAATTTGAGAATTAAAGGGAGAAAGATAGGTAGCATACCAATATATTACAGATTATCATCAAATTTTCATGGTGCTACTCAGCAACATATGCGTTGCAAATGTTCTAATTCTACATTTTTACATCAAATTTTTTTATTCTCTGAAATGCAATGAAATAATATTCAAATTCCTAACTGACATAAATTGCCCCTTTTTTACTTTACACGCTAGCATGTATGCTTTTAATGATCTCTTGCTCAATCTCTGATGACAATATTAAAAATAATGTCCAAACATTATCCTGTTACTTAGAATAAGTTAAACTCAGGTGTGTGCAAGGTCTTTTTCGTGGAGGGAACTGAGTTGCCCCCAAAGTCATATGTTGAAGGTCCCAACCTCTAGGGTGATGATATTTGGATCTAGGGTTTTGCAGAAGCAAATAGGGGTAGATGAGGTTGGGGGGTTGGAGCTCTCACCGGTTGGTCTGCTATTTCTATGAGAAGAGACACTGAAAGCCTGCCCTGTTTCTCTCTCCACCACGTGAGGGTGTGCAAGGTAGCCATCTGCAAGCTGCAAGAGAGCGCTCACCAGAAGCTGACTGTGCTAGGAGCTCAATCTCAGCTTCCAGTTCCAGAAGAGCAAGACAATAGGGGCCTATTGTTTAAGTCAAGTTGTTGTTTAAGTTCGTGGTACTTTGTTTTTATTTTTATTTTTTGTGTGTGTGTGGAACCAGGGATTGAACTCAGGCCCTTGCGCTTGCCAGGGAAGTGCTTATTCCACTGAGCCATCTCCCCAGCCCCTAAATTTATTTTTATTTTTATTTTTTTTTGTGTGTGAGTTCGTGGTATTTTGTGATGGAAGCTTTAGCAGCTGAATCTTTTTGTGTGTGTGGGTGCTGGAGACTGAACTCCATGTGCTCTCCCACTGAACTACACCACCCCCGTAAGATACTCTTTATAAGAGAAAAATACCAAATTTACAGAGAGCAGTTATTTTTCAAAGTGTCATATTTTGGAGTAGATTGAAATGGGTAAAGTTAACATTTAAAGGTTGTTTATAGTTAGTCATATGTAATTGTTAGTAGTGTTTTGAAAATGTTGCCATTTTAGGTCATCATAAGCGTAGTAAGAATATTTATGTTGGTGAGGCATACAATCACTTTAAGAGGGTATTTTGAAGGGAAAAAAAATAAAGGTGAATTTGATTTGTAGTGAGAAATTCCCAGTATAGCCAAAGATGTGCAGCAGGACTACCTTGAAAATTTCAGTAAGGAGCCACAAGGGAAGCTAAAAGTGGGACAAAGTGAGTGAAAATCACAACTGTAAAAATGTCTCTAGATTTCCTACAAACACCTACAAGTAATTATTTTTAAAGCTTACCACTGAACTATTATCCCATTGCATTTTCCTGTCATGATGCACAATAATTAGTTAGCTCTGCTTGAAATCTTGAAGTCTTCTTTGAGTTCTGACATGACTCATACATCAAAACATCTTGCCAATTCTTCTGTGCAATAATTCTAATTTACTTTCTATTTCATTCTTGAATTACTGAAAAATTCTAGATACTCCCCCAGATTTTAGTCTAGAAGCCTGTTAGCAGCATAACCCATTGCATAAGAATCACTTTTCATAAATTTTGTTTTGTGGTGCAATTATTTAGAAATCTTGTTTCATTTGGAACTTAGACTTTGCAGTCTTTTAGTTACTGCTTTATTTTTCTTATCTTCCAGTAGTCATTTCTCCTTTTATATTATCAAATCACCAGCTCATTTAAAAAAGACACACTAGTTTAAAAACATGTGACTGAGGGCCGGTCAGATAGTTCAGTGGATTAAAGTGCCTGCTTAGGCAGACACAAGGGCTGGGGGTTCAATCCCTGGCACGTGGTGCCAGCCCTGCCCCTGGGGCACACTGAGACAGAGACTGAGCCTGGGCATAGTAGTGAGTGTCTGTAATCTCAGCACTTTGGAGGTTAAAAACAGGAGGATCACTATGAATCCAATCTGTGTATATTGAGACTCTGTAGACACTGTACTGAACACACACACACACACACACACACACACACACACACACACACACAAAAACCGTAGGACTGGATGACTAAAGTTAATTAACATCTTTTGGCCGGGCGTGGTGGCGCAGGCCTGTAATCCCAGCACTCGGGAGGCTGAGGCAGGAGGATTGTTGTGAGTTCGAGACCAGCCTGAGCTACAAAGTGAGCTTAAGGCCAGCCTGAACTGCATAGTGAGACCCTGTCTCAAAAAAAAAGAGAAAAAAAATAAATAAATAAAGTTAATTAACATCTTTTAAAAAACTTTAAATCCTGAAATAATTTCAAACCTAAAAAAACTAACAAGAATAGTAGAAAGTGTATAGGTGTGTGTATGTGTGTACTTGTGTGGGGGGAGAGATAATGAAGAAAATATGGTAAAACATTTACAATTAGTGGATCTGAGTGAAGAGTGTATGAAACTTTGTGTTACCAAGTTCAAGAAACTTAATAATAGTCAGCTGTGGCAGTGTTTGGTCATTCCAGTAGCTGGGGAGGCTAAGACAGGAGAATTTCAAGTACAAACCCAGCCTGGGAGATTTAAAGACTGTCTCAACATTAAAGTGAGATGTAGCTCAGTGAGAAGTTTCTGGGTTCAGTCCCCAGTAGAGGAGAAATGAAAAAGGAAAGAAGGTAAAAGAAAGGAAGGAAGGAAGGAAGGAAGGAAGGAAGGAAGGAAGGAAGGAAACAAGATTTCATATTGACTCATTATTATTACCTAATGCATAGCCTACATGCAATTTCTGACAGTTGTCCCAGTAATGTTCTCTGTGGCATTTGCTATAATTTGGATATGATCTGAGTTAGTATCCCCAAAGACTCGTATGCTGGAACCTTGGTGTCCAGTTGGGTAACGTTGAGAGGTGGTAGGATTTCCAGGAGGAAGGACACAGTGGAAAGTGATTAGATCACTGGGAGTGACATTCTCAGGTGAGATTAAAGTAGTTCTCACAACACTGTCTTTGTATCCTTGCAAGTGGATTGTTATAAGAAGAGTGAGGCTGGCCTCTTGGACTAGTTCATTTTCTGTTTCTATAATCAAATGGCCAAGGCAGGTTACTTGTAAAGAAAAAGAAGTGTTAAAGAAAAAGAGGTGTTTTTATCTCACAGTTTTGGAGGCTGAAAATAAACTCAGCAGAGCACTAGTGTGGAGGACCACCTGAGCAGCTCTCTTTGAAAGAAGAGCCACTGTCTCCGATTTGACTGAGCCTGATCCTAATTCCTTGTATTGTTGTTTTTTCTTTACATCTTATACATTATACTTATTACTTCTTATGTACTAGAAACACAACTCCTTTCTGTGCTCATTCAGTTTCAGGTAAAAGTTTTTATACACCTTGATGACCATTTGCTTCCAAAAACAGAGTACATATTTGGTATCAACATGCTCATTAGCAGTCATACTCAAAATTACATTAGATATATCAGAATGTGAAAAATTACTTGCTCACAGATAAAAAAGTACAAGGCTCCCATATCTCTCATTCCAGCTTTATAAAAAATAATTTTAGTCTCCAGTCAGATTGCCGACTTTTTAGCAACTTGTGTTCCTATTCTCCCAGTTACACAGGAGGCTGAGACAGGAGGATGATATGTAAAACGGTAAACCTGGGCAAATTAATGAGATCCTATGTCAACAAAACAAAACGACTCAGTGATTTATGCCAGTCATACCATTTTCCTGGCTTCAATACTGGTACTGCAGCCTTAAAGAAAATAATGAGAAGAAAAGGAAACGCTAACTATTGCACTAAATAATATATACAAACCTCCAAATAAAAAAGCCCAAAACAAAACACACAAACAAAATGAAGTAAAACAACATCGAATAAAACAAAATAAAAATAATAAAATTAAACACTATAGTTTGTCTTGTACTCTAAAAGGGATAGCTTTCTTATTTTTTACTAAAATATATACTGAAGGTTCAAGATTATTTAGTAAGAAGTTTGGAGAAATGGAAACTTTCACAATTGTCTTTCAGTGTGTCTCTTCCCACATTTGTTCTGAAATGACACCACATCTGTAATTAGACACCATGCTGCAAACTTCCTCCTTCCTAGATGATTTATCAGGCCAGCAACAGGAAAGCAGCACAATAATGGGATGCCCTTACACTATCTTGCACTCCTTCCAATGCAAGTGTTTCTGGCAACTGATTTTTTGTTTGTCTTTGAGATAAAGATTCACTAATTTGAGGAATCTGACCCAAAAATGAATTCAGAAATAAAGAATCTTGATTCAGCCTCTTGGGTTCCAGTACCACAGGCCATGTTCAACTACCCCACCTTCATACAAGACTTAGAATACATCAACTATACCTTGCTAGGTGTATACATTTTTGGCCCCTTGGGGCTGTTTACACACCCTTCACTGAAAGTGTTTCCCTTCCCACATTTAGTCAGGAGATTGTATTCAAAGTCACCTTCTAGTGGGGGCTGCTTTTGGTTTATCAGACTCCATACCACAGAGTAAATCATGTTATTTTTGTAGCAGGTATAACAGCACATTCTTCCTCCAAAAATCCAGGATACATTCACACTTGGTAAACACATGAGTAAAAGAAAAATGTTGTGATTCCTGTACCACACATTTTATTATATTTCATCTGATTTTTAGAGTTCGTGATGCTCTAGCTTTGCATTTGACTCTAATATCCTGAGCCTCTTCTTTCTCCATCTGCATAAAACCTATATAATATTTTCCTTTGGGGTAGGGGTGAACTGTCACTGTGCTTTTTTAAAGTATCTGCTTTGTTCATGAGTAACTTGCAGGTCAGAAACTTTAAAGGACACTTTTTTTCCCTAAGACACTTTTGACAAACTGACCCTCAAGTAGTCATGGTGACTTATGATCAGAAGCTAGGCTTGAAGAAGGGAAACAATGACCCCTGCAATTTATCCACCGCCTTCTGTGCTAAATGACACCACTGAGATAAGTGAGGGTTCTGGGCCTGCAAAATGAGACACCAGAAGGCAACAATGGTAAGAGCCAACTCTTCTACCAAGCAAATAACAAAGTCACATAAGAGTTGCTTCCCTCCTCTTTTTAGGCTGTGCTCAGCTAACAATGTTCACACAGGTCAGTCAGGCTCTGTAAACTGCTCACAAGAGTAAACTCTGGGAAAGTGTGAACAAGTCCAGGGAGCCTCTCTTGGGTTAATGACCTCACTCATAACTGACAGGGTTGCAAGTTTCCAATTCATCTTCTTAGACACAAAGTCTTCAGATCCACCACTCTGTGTCAAGAACCAATGTGGGCTGAGGCCCTGGGTCAGGCTAGGGTAGGCAGAAGATGGCTCCTTTAGGCTAGAAGCACATATACGGGCTTCGGGGATTCCTTGGTGACTCAGCAGGGAAACAGGCAGCTCATGGGAAGAGTTCCAAAGTGCTCCAGCAGGGGAGGGCCACCAAGTGTTTGCTTGATGGCCTTGCACTGAAGATTGCTATCATATGCTTTGTGGTTACAGTGAACTTAGCAGAGTAAATCTTGTGTTCAACTATCATGAGAATTTATCAGTCCCATTCTTTTCATGGCCCTCTTGCTTCTTGCAGAATAATTCCAAATTCCATCACCCTGGATGACACAGACAAAGGATCCACAGAACAAGGTACAGGACTACAAGATAAACCCTGAGGGGACCTCACTGACCTCACAAGAAACAAAAAGTACATGTGTTGGTACATAGGTCCCGCTCTATCCCGGTCTTAACCATCCAGCCGAAAAGTATAAAAATGAGGTGTACACACGGGGCCATAACAACAAGCTGAGCTGTAAATGGCTGTGGTCGACAACTTCTTCGGATAACTCACTACTGTTGTGGAATTCTGGACTGTGCTGGACTGCATCGTCGAGTTCAAGCACCTAAACTAGTTGAATGACAATGGAGTGCCCATCTTTGACAGGTGTAGACTAAGGAAGGGGTACAGAAAGGAAAAATCATGATGTGTGTGTATGGACAGCACAGTTGGGATAGATAACACCGTGCTTCCACACAATTCTATGAGAGGCAAGATTTGTACCAATGGTGGTTGGACAGGATATTATGTTGGCCTCTAGTACCATGGCCAACTACTAGGAAAATAACAAGGTAGAAAGTATTAATTATTGAATCATTGATGCAATTCAGGTATAAAAAATAAGACACACAAACAGCTACACTCTCTTAATCTACTGATAAGAGACACACAGTACAATAATGTCTGCAAGTATAATATCATGTATGCACCTTCTATAACACCATGAAAACAGATTGTAATGTATTAATTTATCAAATCCATCTTGTCAAGGTATCCCAAAACTGTCTCATTGATACTTGCACTTCAACAAAACAAAAATAAAAAAATAAAAATCCCATCACCCACTGGGACTTCCACTCCACAGTTCGCATCTCCAATCCTGAGCACAGCTGCTCCCTTAACATCAATTGAGCACAGTTCCTCCAGCATGTGGGCTCCAGCTCATATTCCACCATGGATTCTGCCTCTCTGCCTCCCACTTTCAGACAGCCATGGCCTGGATCTATGTGCACCAACAATGTAGCACATCAAATCTGTCAGGGGCCCATGTGAGAGCCAGATGTCTGCTTCGGCTCAGTCCTACCCAGGCATTTGGCAGTGGGATCACAGGGCAAGCTCTGAAAACCAGTATCTACCACTGGAGACCTTCATGGTGATCATTGACCAGAGCCCGATGGTGACTTCAATATCCTTGTCAGCCCCTGCCCATTCCATGATCCCCATATACCCATCAGCCAGCCTGGTCCATGTGACACTACCAGCACCTCCATGCATACTAAGTGAAGGACTCAGCCACTACTACACACAGGGCATGACTGGGCCTCTGCTCACTATCTAGCATGGAGGGCTGCACAGTATGAATGTGTGTCACAACCGGGCAGGGGAGGACCTAGTCTACAGCCACAAATCGTAATGGTGCTCAAGGAGATGCAGCACACAAATGTCAAAACATCGGTATCCACGTCCCCTGCCATCTGCTGTTCTCAGACTACTACTACAAGCCAACATGGCAGTGAGTCTTTAACATGAGTACTGATAGCAAGAAGGGAAAGCAACAGGGTTAGCACTGTGGAGGAGGGTTCAATCCACAGCATAGTCCTGGAGTGTGCAGAGACATGGACAACAACATTCCTTGGTCCTTGCTCACTTTGTGCTCAGTTCACTCCACTCCCAGGCACTGCAGGTAGGGAATGCAAGACCTCAATATGATGCTGCCTGTTGCACCGAGAAGCATGGAGGAGCACACTGAGGTAGGTGAGACGCTTACGTTGGCAAGGACAGTTTCATTTCCCTTCATTTGCACCTATGATAAGACAATGTATTTCAGAGATCCTGTTCAAAACATGAGCCTTAGTGTCTGCCTTGCTCATGTTTGGCGTGAGGAATTCTTTTCTCTCATGGTAAAAGTAAATGGCTAGAAGTAGTCTTGTGGGAGCAAGAGAGGGGAGAGTACTAAGGGACCTGCTAACAGGAGGTGACATGTGAACAACTCTACCTTTGAGAGTGCACATAGGAGTGTGATCAGACATTTGTGTGTGTGTGTGTGTGTGTGCATATTGTGTGTTAAAAGACAGTGTGCTGTAATCAACATGGAAACAAGGGCCTTGTGAAAAGAGAGCAATAGTTTACCATTGTAACCTAAACAGATTTGTTTTAAAAATCACTTTCCTGTTCTTTCTAAGAACACCCCTGGTACATAAAAAGAGTCACAAAAGATAGGATCTGGGTGATAAGGAAGAAGCCACAGGCAGATACATTCAATTTGCAAACTGGCCCTGTTCTCTGACCAGCACATGCACAGGCATGGACCCTTGCTGGTAAGTTCCATAGGGCTGTGCTATGACTGACTTTTTTTTTTGTTCCTTTTGTAGTCAAGGAGACTTTCTAAGAGCTGGACAGATTCCTGGGATCACAAGTCCAGATCAGGCAGGAACTGTCTCTCAACTTCCAGAATTCATCCAGTCCTGCCCTATGAACAGTACGCACTTGATTGAAGGAAACACCCCTCAGTACAGGGACAATTTAGAGCCACCTCCAGCGCAGAATTCCACTCATCCAGTGGCATAGGATCCCAGCTGGGAGCAACCTGGGATGAAACGAGAAGGCAGGATACAAAGCCTCTTGATGGCCAACATGTCCTAACTAAAGATATACTTCTTCTCTCCTTACAGGTGGTTGAGTCACAAGAACTGCTGCTTTCTACTGAGTATCCAATCAGTGAGCAGCATGGTTACGTAGATGTCCTTGGGGTAAAATGCCATCTGTGTCCCCAACAGCCAGGGATGCTGCACCTTGCCCATGCAAGGAGTCATACCATAGCCAACATTTTTCATGTTTGAGGTCCTGCTGCCAAGAAGCAAAGTGTCAGACTCTTTCACAACTTCCCATCACAACTGATGGGAATTTTCCAATTCGAAGTGCCACATCAGTATACTTTAAATCCTTTTCTGCATTTGGGTTAGGTTTTCAGTGATATTTAGGGGCCTTTCACATTTCCTGATTCTCTGAAACACTTCTCCAATACTTCTAGATGTCAGTGGTTTCAAGAAATCCAGCAAGGTGTCCCGTTTATGTACTTTCTAACAACTTATTTTAGTTCCTTTTGAGACAGAGGCAGAAGAATTGCCAGTGAAAGGTAAGCCTGGGCAAATTACTGAGATCTTTTTCATGGCCCTTTTGCTTCTTGCAGAATACTTCCAAATTCCATCACCTGATGGAGGCCCCAGTCCCACGCAGTTCTCAACCACCATCATGAGCAGGGCTGATGCCTTGATATCATGGACACACAGGTCTGCCAGCACGGTGACTCCAGCATTCAGTCCACCATAGATCCTGCCCTTCAGTTCTGCCCTCTACATCCAACCAATCATCGACAGTACCTACATGTACCAACAATGTAGCACACACAGCTTTTCAGGGAGCAGTGGTGAGAGACACATGTCTACTTTGGTTCAGTCCTACCCAGGCACCTGGCAGTGGGATCACAGGGTAAGCTCTGGAAGCAAGTATCCACCACTGGAGACCTTCACGGTGATCACTGACCAGAGCCCCGTGGTGACTTCAATATCCATGTCAGCCTCTGCCCATTTCATGATCCCCGTATACCCATCAGCCAGCCTGGTCCATGCAACACCACCAGCACCTCCATGCATGCCAAGTGAAGGACTCAGTCACTACTACACAAAGGGCATGACTGGCCCTCTCTCTGCTGACTGCCCAGCATGGAGGGCTAGACAGTTATGAGAGTGTGTCACACCCAGGCAGTGGAAGACCTGGTCCACAACCATAAATCGTAGTGGTGCTCAAGGAGATCCAGCGCACAGATATCGAAACATCAGTATCCACATCTCCTGCCATCTGCTGTTCTCAGATGGCACAAGCTAACATGGCAGTGAGTCTCCAAGGTCAGTACTGACAGCAAGAATGGAAAGCAATCAGGTTAGCATTGTGGAGGAGGGTTCAGTCCACAGCACAGTCTTGGTGTGTGCAGAGACAGGCACAATGTCCTTAGGCATGTCTCACGTTGTGTTCAGCTCACCCTTTCTCAGGCTCTGTAGGTGAAGAATAAAAGACCCCAACATGGCCAATGGCTGCTCCTGGTGCACTGAGGAGCAACCAGGAACACACTGAACCAGGCCACATGCTCACATTGGTAAGGACAGTTTCATTTTCCTTCTTTAGGTCCATATATACGTCACTGTATTTCAGAGATCCAGTTAAAGCATGAGCCGCAGACTCTGTCACTCTCATGTTTCCAATGAGGAATTGCTGTCCCTCATGGTCAAGATCAATGCCAAGAAGTGTACAATTACAACCAAGAGAGACAGCTTAGTGAGGCACATGCTAGCACGAGAAGCCATGGGAACAAATCTATCTTTGAGAACGCACATGAGTATATGAGACATTTGCATATATGTGTGGGCACATGTTGAGGGAGAGTGTGTGCTGTTTCTCAGGGACCCAAGGGCCTGTCTTCTGCATATAGGGCCATGCTTTACAATCTTAAACCAAACAGATTTGTTTGAAAAATAACATTCTTTTTCTTCTGAGAGCACTCCATTATTAGAAAGAGCAAGCTGGGCATGGTGATGCATACCTGTAGTCCCAGCACTCAGGAAGCTGAGGCAGGAGGATCTCCATGAGTTGAAGGCCAACCTGGGCTACACGTGAGTTCAAGGCCTGGTTGATATGGCAAGACCCTGACTTGGTGTCTGCGGGCGGGCGGCAGCGGGGGCATCAGATCCCACCCCCTGCTCTGGATTTGGGGCCCTTGTATTGTTATGTGCAGAGCTGACTAGGACTTCTGTTTATCCTTCAATTGGCCGTAAGCAATGTGTATTGGTCTAGCTGAGGTGTTAGTGATAGTCTTTGAAGGTGGCATGCATGTTTCCCTGGTAAACTTGCTGCTCCTTAACATGAGCCGGGTGGAGACAGGATGGTAGAGCTAATGCTCCGCGCTGCCAGCTGGGATCGAGCCTCCAGACAGAGGCTATGACTTCCTGGGGCTTGAAAGACTACATCAAAGCTGAAGCACCAGCCGGGCATGGTGGCATATGCCTGTAATCCCAGCACTCGGGAGGCTGAGGCAGGAGGATTGCTGTGGGTTCGAGACCAGCCGGAGCTACAAAGTGAGCTTAAGGCCAGCCTGAACTGCATAGTGAGACCCTGTCTCAAAAAGACAAAAA
>PVKA01047289.1:0-14404 GCA_004027165.1 Ctenomys sociabilis | reverse complement strand
TAGATAGTTTAATAACTAATAATCTTCATTATTTGATAAGTTGCTTATTTTTACCTCTTTAGCTTTTTAACCAAAGACTTATAAGAAGCTTTATAAGCATATTAAATCTATGGGAATCCAAAACTCTTCTGTCCTGAGATTTAATGGAGCTGACCTCAGTACTGGAGGTCCATCAATTGAGCATAAAACTAGGGTTTTCTTTCCTTATTCCCTTTCTCATTTTGTCTTGTTAAGTAATGTAAATGTAACTAATGCAATGATAGTGTAATTTGTTAGTAAATATTTTTCAGAACATATTCTGTCTGACGTGCATGATTTGCAAAGTACGGCATTGATCTCCAAGTTTCATGATAAGTACCAGTGTTTATATCTACATGTCCCCCAAAGCCTCATGTGTGTGTTGGTGGGGATTTTGCCAAGTACCTGGATTATGGGGATTTCAGAGCTCATTTGCTGTTAGGAGACGGGGCCTATTTAGAAGAGGGTCCCGGGGAGTGTGGTCTGGAAGGGTTTGCCTCTGTCCTCAGCTCCTCTCTTCACCCTCTGCCTCTTGCTGATCACGCCCTGAGCAGGTCTGCTCTGTGTTATACATGTTGCCTTGGAGGCAGCCAATTGTGGATTGAAATGGGAGCCAAAGTAAACCTCTCTTCTGCTCATTTGTGAGTGTCAAGCATTTTATCCCAGTGAGAAGAAAAGGGACTATGATAATCATTCAGTTTAAGTCACAACCATAAAACCTTGCTACTTCTATCAATGCTACATAGACTCTTGGTATTCACTGTGCAAATTCTCTTGGTTATTGAGTAGCCACTGAAGGAATGAAAGGTTGCCAATAAGGAGGAAAGTAATTCAATTAAAAGGAAAGTGCTGTTCTTGCCTATGTGAGTTAGAGTTTCCTTAAAACCATAATAATAGGAACACAAAATTTCATTTTATACAGATATTTTACCATGTTTTTCTTTGTGTGTATGTATGACAGGATCTATAGAGTATTCAGAGTCACTACATAGATAGGACTCATAGTGATTCTGTTTTCAGTTTCCCAAGCAATCACAGGTGTGCACCACATCGCCCAGTCTCAGTTGCCCTCTCAGTGCCTTTGTGGCGCAGGGCTGGCACAGCACACAGGGAATCGAACCCTGGCCACTGTGCTCTGCCTAAGCAGATGCTTTAATCTGCTGAGATATCTGACCAGCCCTGACCATTTGGCCAGTTTTGAACAAATCTTGGCAAAGTGTTGCACTGCTTAAAACATCCCTATACGGCATTTATTTAACTTTATCAAAGATTATCAAAGATTAAACTTTATCAAAGATTAATCATGCTGAACATTTTCAGATTAGTCTTATTTAACCTTTTATTTGTAACAGTTATGTTATATGTGTGATGTGTTTGTGAATGTATGTTTTTTGTGTGTAAGAAGAAATGCAAATGGCAGCAAAATGGTCCAAAGTTATCTGTGTCCAATAATAGGAGAAAATAAAAACATTATTTTTGTTAAAGAAAAACGATTCTAGGCTAGGAATTTAGTGCAGTAGTGCAGCACCTGCCTGGCAAGATGAGGTCCTGAGTTTGATATCTGGCTCCCCAATTACTACAAAAGAAAAGAAATGCGATCAGAATCATCTTTCTTGACCCTTGGTATTAAATATTGAAAGATGACTGACTACACCTATGAAGCACTCAAAGAGAGCAGGCACTTTAACACAAAAATTCATTTTCCTTATTACATAAGAATTTTGCGTAAAGATGTTCAAAATCCACAGGGTGACTTACTGCGAAAGAAATGATTTCATAAACAAAGGAAAAGACAATATATGGAATCCCACAAAATTCTGCAACACTGGGAGATAGAGGCAGAGGGACTGCAGGCCTGCACCCTGCTTCAAAATAAAAACTTAAATACTCTGGCAGTGTAGGTCAGTGCAAAAGCTTTGGATTCAATCCCAGTAACTGATTTTTAAGAAGGAAAAGAATAGTGAAAATAAAATGCTATGTGACAGAATTAATAGATCTGATGGTGTACTCCAGCTTTCATTATATGATGACCCATATGTGAAATAAAGATGCCCTACCGCAGTCTTCATGTCATAATTATTGTGATATACTTACACTTTGAATTCACAAAGGTATTCCAGTTTGCTTAAAAAAGGCCTTCCTTGACTGATAACTCAGCAAGGCTTGGGTTTTATGGTAACACACAATGCTATGTACACAGTAACATCACCTGATAGGCACTTTTGGAGAATGGGTAGTTAGCTGCCTAAAAAAGCCCTCTGACTCAAAATTTCTGTGAATTGCTATTCTTTAATATATATGCCAGTTGATGCTGATTAACTCTATGGGAAAGAAATCACAAAAACAATACACATGTGTAACAACAGCTCAAGTTAATGAAATATCGCCAGCATCATAGAAACCCCACACATACACCTCGTCTCAATTAGAGATGAGTACAGGATCTCATAGAAACTCTTCAGAAGGTTCTCACACAAGGGAAGGCCAAAGACCACTGTACTAAATGCTAATTGTCCCTAATACCGATTTCTTTATTTTGATTACATTGTGAGGAATGACAAACGAATATACACTAAATGCATACTGTCTGTTGGTGGTAGCTCAAGTATTTTTATCTTTGTGGTCACCATGTAGAACAATCAACATTGCATCATTTTGTGTGACTGCTGAAGCAGTCCCTAAATGAGATGGCTTCATTTGTGAAAATGAGGATCATTGAAATGATGATCCTAGAGTGCAGACCGAGGTCAGCACTGTGTTAAAAGATCAAACTGGATTAAATACATTTAGGTTTGACTGCAAGATCCACCTCTTCCCAAAGATTTGTCCTTGTGCTAGCTGGTTTAGTGTCTCTTCAATAAAAGAAAAACCACAGCGTCATACAGCCTTTTTACCCCATGCTTTCACAAAGCTGAGACTTAGCCTGAAAATAATCGGCATTGAAAACTGTAGGTCAAAAATGCCAGCTCCAGTCAAACTATGCTTGCCTTACTTGCCTTCCAGAGAAACCCCTGAGCAAAACTGTTTCCTTCCCATCTAACTCTTATGTCAAGGAAAAGAGGGTTGATTTAAAGTTTATATGCAAATGACTTGCAATAAGCTATTTCATCATGGCTTATCATAAATGTATAGCTAATAGTAATGTTTTTCACAGTACTGGGGCTTATACTTAGAGCTTTCGTACTGAGGTACATCCACAGCCTTTTCTGTTTTGAAATAGGATGTGGCAAAGTTGCCCTGGTAGGACTCAAGCTCATGATCTTCCTGCATCAAGTACTGGAAGCCAATGGACCTAGCTCATGGGTAGTACTGGCCTTAGATCTGATTCTAGTCTTAAATATTCCACTACTTCAAAGTATTTATGAAAAACCAAAATGCAAAAGCCCAACTTCTAGGTATCTGCCATATCCTTTTGCAGTGAGTATTTGTCTTAATTTACAACAGGACTGTGGGATATGGAAAGGGTAGCAGAGGGCATGTGAGCACAGTATATCCATTAGTGTGTCATCATGTCCTGAAAACACAGAAGACTCATTATACCTTAATCAGGTTAGCCATAGAACCATTGATTTAAACTTGGAAGGAGAGTCAGGGAGATGGCTCTGAGAATAAGCACTCCTCTGACAAGTGTAAGGACCTCAGTTCAAGCCCCGATTCTGAAAAAAAGCCAAAGCCAAAAAACAAACAAAACAATACCAAAAAACTTGGAAGGCCTTGGGCCAGCCAAATAGCTCACTGGACTAAAGTGCCTACTTAAAAAGATGCAGCGGTTGGGGTGCAATCCACAGCGTGCCATGCTGGCCTGGCCCGCAGGGGCACACTGAGATTGACAGTGATTGACACTGGGTGCGGTGGCATGAGGATGTAATCTCAGCTCTTGGGAGGCTGTAAACAGGTGGATGACTATGGACTCTGATCTAGTAGTGAGACTCTGGACATCCTGTAAATCCTTCCCTAAAATACAAATAAATAAATAAATAAACTCAGAAGGACCTCAGGTGAAAGACCATCCAATACTGAAGAAAAACACATGAAGTTATCAACTAGTAATGAAACTAGCATGCTGGTTTATAAAAATCTTATAGTTCTTCTCTTTTACATGCTGAAGATAAATATAGAAATATCTAAGCACACATATATGACCACAAATACACATATCTTTACACACAGGTAAGTTTTATAAATAGACAAGGAAACTGTGATAATTGAAACAAACCATGGGGATTTCCTCTCCTGTTCCCCAGAGACTAAGTTTACTCAGGAACAGGAGACAGAAAATGTCAAGTGATACTCTAGATAAGGAAAATAACATGATGTCACTGCTGTGCTTTCTGGTCCTCAAACAAAAGCGAGGTACAGAGAATCATGTGAGTCTGAGTAGGACAGGTGGGGGATTTCCACTGCAGTCTCTGAAAGACCTCATGAATCCTAGTGAGCCCCATCTCCCTGACTCGCCTATGCTTCCTTGGTGTCACATAACTTGTATTTTAGGGAAAAAAAAAGAAGAAAGAAAAGGAAAAATAAACAAATGGGAGATTAATGATCCTTTTCAACAGGAGTTGCCCCTTCTACTTTATAATGTTTGGAGGCTTCTTTTAAAATTTCCTCTGTTAGATAAGTCTGGCGTGCTTGTGCTAGAAACTGCATTTAAAAAAAAAAAAAGAAAAACCTTTTTAAAATTTTATTTATTTATTTGGTACAGGGACTCGCTACGCAGCTCGGGACTCGTAAGGATCCGCCTGTGTAAACCTCCCCAGCACCGTGATTACAGGTGTATGCCACCTCGCCCGTGTCAGGGAGGTAAGGCGCACCCGGGGTCATGCGACAGGTATCACACGCAGTACTGGGTATCCAAACCAGGTCCTTGAGCTTGCCAGGCAGGCACCCAGACCGCCGAACTAGCTCCACAGCCTAGAAGTTCTGTAATTAGGTAACAAGCAAAGCAGATGGCACTTGATGTCTGTCGAGGCTTTTAGACCTCTTGTCTCATTTATGAAATCTCAGTTTTTCTGTGAGGTTTATCTTTGAAAGTAAAAGGACAAAATTCGGGATGGTCACAGTGGTTTTTTTGTCTGTGAGTTTTATGTACGCATCGATGTTAACCTGGGACTTCCTAGACAACCCAACCAGATAGTAGTTAAAGAATTGGAAACTTCTTTATGGCAAGATAGGATCAACGGAACTTCAAGCAGCGACATCCACTCCTGTAAAGCTTTTAGCGAGATCCAGAATCTAATGCGTTTTTCTGAAGTTCATTTGACTTCTTGGTTCATAAATTTTTACTAATACAGTCTAATAGGTTAAGGTCTAGAAAGTGTTTTAATATCAAGTACTTGTTCTTAAATATGTAATTTAAGGTGCTTTATTATTAAATATGCAGTGTCATACAGAGAAATTGACAAACTTTTACTGAATAAGAGTTTGAAAGATTAATAAAATTTTTCCATTTCCTTAGCTTTTCAGAACAGCTTATGATTGCACTAAACTACTGAAAAACATGCTATAATAGTCCAGTTAATTTCATGTAATCAGTTTGTCACAACAATGTACCAGAACAGAGGTGTAAAAGTTGGTTGAAAGGAAGACTGAGGCAGGAGGACCTACAAGTTCCAGAACACTTTAGGCAGCATAGCAATTTAGTGACAGCCTGTCTTAAAATGAAGTACAAAGTGTTTGGGTAGTAGTCCAATGGGAGGGAAGATCTTAGGTTTAAGCCCCAGTGCCAACAAAAAATAAAAAGTTGTATAGAAAAATGTAAATGGTTTTTAAAATGCAAGGTAGTAGTGTACTTACTGCTCTTTGAGAAGTTTAGGATGAAGGTTTTAGCATGATAATCATTTTCAGTCATTTTAGGCAATCTCATTATGACAGTATCACTGTTAGACATATTCTGGACACAGGTTAGAACTTGGCCTTGCTAAACAAACAAACAAACAAACAAAATGACCAAATAGCTCAGCAGATTGTAGTGCCTCCCAGCAGTCGCAGAGACCAGGGGTGGGATCCCTGGGCCCGCCATGCCAGTCCCGCCCCCAGGGCACGTTAAGATGGCAATTGAGACTGCGCATGGTAATGTGTACCCTTAATGCCAGCGCTTGGGAGGCTGTAAACAGCAGGATTACTACGAGTCCAATCTGGTAGTGAGACCCTGAAAAACTGTAGAACTTTCTCTACAATCCAAAAAAAAAAAAAAAAAAAAAAATAGAACTTGGCCTTGCCTTTGCTATGTTTGGGTCAGTTCAGGGACTCAGGTACACAACCTTGAATAACATTCAAGTTGAGAGAGAGTCACCTGAAAAGACGATGATTACATTCTTCTTTAGTTAGGAAGTCTGACAGCCGTCGTTTAGCTGTGTCTCCGAGTTCACTTCGCACAACCTTAATCTAACACAGGATTTCTTGACTGCAGCACCACTGACCACTGAGGTTGGAGGGTCCCTGCTGAGGAGCTGTGCTGTGACTCCAGGGTGCTTAGCCTCTCCCACTGGGGACACAGCGCCCATCATGACCAGAAGGGTCATTGGTCAGCCATTCGTGGGGAAGAAGAGATTGTGTTCTGGCTGGGAGTCACTTTCGCACCATCTTGTCCTTCCTCAATTATTTTGTAATGGAACAGTATGTGACAGAATGACTGTTAATAGTGCACATTAATAATAGAACATTAAAGGTTCTGAGCATTCCTGCTGCAATGAACCAAATTGCTCTTTTTTAATTTAATATTTCCCAAATATTTCGACTTCAGAATCATCCATATCTGAGTTATATCTATTTTAAACTTCTCTACGTGTTTCAAAACACACCAGAATGTCCTATTAAAATTAGGTGTTCACATGAATACTTATTTTGCTTATTAAAAAAAAAACAAACACCTAAGGTTTTATAGTTCTTTTACTAATAGATGCATTTCTTTACTTTTAAGTTACAAAATTAATTAAACTAATGATAATTTTCATAGCATAAACTAGAATAAACTTGTCTTTTAGTTTATTTTTATAAAAATTATTTGAAAGGTATTCTTCATTTTTGAGGTATAGGTATTAGTGTTATTCTTTGCCTAAGAATCGAAAGTAGCTTTTTTTTTTTTGTTTCTTTCATACAATATTTCACTATATAGCCTAGGCTGGCCTTGAACTCACAATTTATTTGCTTCAGCCTCCCAAGTGCAAGGATTGGAGTCATATACCACCAATGCTGGGCTTTAAGGAAATAGGCTTAAAACAGCACAGTGACTTACCTATGCTTTTAGAACTGCAGAAGGAGGAGACATTATCAGAGTGTGTACCTGTGGTAGTTTTGTCACTTGTCATGGTATGCATTGTGGAAGCAGCCACCTCAGAGTTCTGACATCTCTCCTACAATAGGGACAGTCATATGGTCAGGAGAGAGCAGTGGTCCTCTACACAGTTGAGGAGGAGATTGGAATCAGTTACTCAGCCTACACCAATTGATACACACAGCTGATTCAGTGACAAAACAGCCTTGTGAGGTCTAATGCTGTACATGGATTTGGGATGAATCATGTAAGAGTCTGCTTATTTATTTATTTATTTGAAGTACTGGGGAATAAACTCAGGACCTTGTAGTTGCCAGGCAGACACTTACCCCACTGACCTGTACCCCCAGCCTCAAGAGTCTGCTCATTTAGGACCGACTGAGCTGGTCCATTCAGCCAGAGGTTCAGGACTTCAGTGTCACAGCTGATGGAAGGAAAATTCTTTAGTCAGGCTAAGGAAACAGTTTTTTGAGAAGTAAGTTAGTGGTACAGATGTGAGGGCTTTACTACTGTAGCTCTTTTGATGCCATATGGAAAAATAAACCAGGAAAAATCTCACACATGGAGGAAGACTGAATTAGAGGTACCCAGAGTGAGAGAGATGCAAAGCAACAATTCAGTAGCCCAGAGTTCAGTCTATCACTGGACATTTCCAGCCATTCAATAGTTCCTTTGGTGCTCTGCCCATTTTGTGTTTAGGTTTCTATCAGTTACAATAGAAACCATTCTTAGCAATATTAAAGCAGAAAATGAAATAAGTACCAAGACATTTTGTAAATTAGCTTTGACATTGGAAAGCAAGATATTTCATTTAAAGTTGTTTTATAAAAGCTAGGCTATCATGTGTTAATAGCATCATGTGTTGCTGGGGCCTAACACCATCAACCTTAAGCTCCAAGAGAGAATTAAAAAAGCAAATAAATTGCAGGTGATATGGTTTGACATTATTAATATGGTAATTACACAGGAATGCTACAGAAAACTAGCCAAAAGTCAGAACTAAAAAGGAAAGAATATATCTGGCGATAACAGTATGGGTGTAGCTTCCTAAAAGGAGAAAAGTCACACAGAAAAAAGAATTTAGTGTAATGGCATTCAGGAAATTCATCTGAAATGCTAACACTACAGATATCAGTTACATTATTTTTGAGAAATAGATGAACACTTCTAATTATTTAATTTGCTGTGGCGAAGTTGGAATCAGAGAAATGCCTAAAATCAAACTGCTATTTTTTTCTTTTTTTTTTTGGTTCTCTGTAAATAGAGCCTTGTAGGAACTGGTTCTCTTTGAATTTCATTTCCAAAGTCTATTTCGTGCAGTGGATTCTTCCTTCATTATTCCTGCAGCTAATCGTTATTCTAATTTGGAGAGCTTTCATTCTTTGAAGCCCAGGCAATTGCATAGAATTAAGATAACAAAGAATACTTCTTCAAAGACTGGCACAAGTCAGTAGCACTGTAACAAATGCCCATGTTAGCTCTGTCAGAATCCCACACTGACTAACCCTTGTCTTCAAGGAGGTATGAAAAGAATAGTTGAAGGGAGCTCCTAACTTAAGACAATAAAGCTAGGTTCTGAAAGATTCTGATTACATCTTTATATGGTCTCAGGTTGAAGCTTTTTATAAGGAAAAACTTAAAAACTCAAATAAATGGAATATGATATGGCTGTCAGCAAGTGGAATTTCAAAGATGGAGATTCCTGAATGCCTGATGTTTACAGAGGTGTCCAGAGCAATAATTTGAGGGTTTTATCGTACTCCCAGAAGTAACCACAGTGTGCGTCTAATAGTCTCCACATGCTTGCTTTTAATGTCCTTGCAAACTTCTTACTTTCTTCTACTTTACATTTCTCTGTTATCTAATTGCTCTGCTTACTCATAATTTCTGTTACCTCATCACTTTGGCAAAGCCCATTATGGTCTTTCCAGGGCAATTTCTACAACATTTAATTTTGGTTCCTGCTGCTCAGTGACTCATTCCTTGAGAATTTTCTCGTTCTGATTCTCAGGAGTTCACTTGCTGAGCTCTGTTCTCCCAGTCAGCTCATTTCCTAGTCTCCTCATCAGCTTTTAGATGGGGTCAGCTGCCTTTCTGAGTCTGGCAGTTCACTTCTTGGTCCAAGTAGGGATGGATAAGAAGGTGAAAGCCTTCCACATTAAGATTTTGTGAAGCGATTTGTCTTTTTAAACTACGTTCCTGTGGTGAGCAAGACAAGTGATACAGCTAGTATGGTTTAGGGCCTGCTAATCAGCAAGGTGCACTGCCTGCATTCCGTACATCTCATCTAACACAAACATTGTAAAAGTGCTTTACAAGTAGGATGCAGTTGATCTTGTATCAACTCCTCCTATTACATCTAGAGGCATTACCCAATGGTCATATCACAACCAGCTTGATGAGCCTGGAATTCACTAGGTAATGATCAAGGTCATTGGTATAAAGTCAAGGCCTGGCTACAATACCTATCTGTAATATACAATATTGGAAAAATTTCTCAATCACTTTATTTCTCGATCAATTTTTAAATTGTGTATGCTTCTTAATCTATCTGATCAGATATTAAGGATTAAATGAATTTAGAAATTTGTAAGTACCTTAGTACTTAGAAGAGTTCTGCTAAGACAGAATATTGTTACCTTTCTTTCTTAGCATATGAGTCCCAGTGGACACACCATAACGAAGGATAGGTCAACAAGAATAAAGTATACAAAATTTATGATCTATTTTACATGACATGGGTGCCTTCAGAATGAAGACTCGAAGATACAGAGAAAACTATCTGATTTTACAGTTAGGTACAAGGAAGCAGGAACAGTGGTATAGGATGACCTAATGCTATGAGAGAAAACCAACCTAGCCTGTCTGCTTGCATTCCTGTTGACTTTTCTTCCTTTCAAGTTGTGGGTTGGGATCCTTTCCAGAGTGAGGGTGGTTCTTAGGACTAACCATCAAGCAAGGTAGGTCAGAAGGGTTCTTTGTGTTCAGCTCCTCCACTCGGTGGCCAAGAGGAAGCTTGTTCTTCTTTTTTTAATGTTTTAGACTTTACCACTCTAGGGAAGAGTTTATTTTCTATTTCTCTTCCAACTTTGTGAAAAAAAAAATTCTAATATCTATGTCTTGTTTTCAGCAGAATGGGAGAACAAGGCACAAAGGGGCCAAAGAAACTCAGATGTAATATTTGCTTTTGAGGATGCGTGTGGCACCTCCCATTCTCTTCAGCTTAATCCTGATTTCTCAAAGTGGGTAGCAGATGGCCACACGGGTGTGCGCCGAAGTAGCAATGGATGGGTGAGTTTTACCCACTTTATGCATCGTGTTACATTGTTTTGTTTTGTTCTATTAAGTGTTTCACTTTGATTTTTTTTTTTTCTTGTAGAATTATCCTAATTCAGTATAATTTCACATGACAACCCACTGCTACAAGTTGGGGAGGAAGTTGAAAGTGAGGTGTCGGGTGACTCGGCTGATCATGTGAGCCAGAGAATTAGTGACAGGGAGGCAAAACAAGGTGTGGCAGAAAGGGAGGTAGGAATGGAGACCTTGATTCAATGAGAAAGAGAACAGCAGTGCAAAAAATATTTGAATGGTGCGTATGAAGGCACACTTGTAATCCCAGCCCTGTGGAGGCTGAGACAGGAGGATCTCTGTGAGTTAAGAGCAGTCTAGGCTACACAGTGAGTTCAAGGCTAGCCTAAACTTCCTAGAGAAACTCTATGTTATAAAAGACAAGCAAATAAATAAATAAATGTTTGACTAGTGAAAATGCTACAAAGTGTTCACATAAAGTGGAGTAGACTACTTTGCAGTATACTATGAAGTGTTAATAGGCTCTTGCTAAGGCTGAAACCTATTGGATATAATTCCATCACAGATTTACTATAGGAAGTTGTTTGTAATGGTTTGTTGCAAGGTGTCGTACAATGCACTGATGGCGCCATACAAGGAAAATGTTTTGTATGCAGCAGTGGTGACATTCAGAAATGTGTACATCATGATCCCGCACATCCCGAAGTAAGGCCTTCATCCATGGCGGGACTTCATCATTTTAATCCTCAGAACCTAAAGGATTTATGGAGAAGTGACAGGTGTGGGGTTGAGATGTTTACAACAATAATGACACTCAAGAGATTTGGTTTTTTTCAAAACTGTCTACATTTGATGACAAAAACACCTGCCACGCAAGAAAAAACTGCAAATTCTGACTGCTATTTGCTCATATTTTGAAAGCTTTGTTTTGAAATGTCAAACAATTTATACACCATCTGAATACATGACAATTGATGAAGAACTTGCACCATTTTTGGATGTTGAAGGTGTTGCCAGTAAATGGCAAATCAACCTTCCAAACATGGTTCAAAAACAGAAGCCCTGGTACATGCAAAAGCATTTTACATCTTGAATTTACAAATGGATCCTAGAACCTCACCACTGGGTCTTTATTTGTGCAGTAATTAAACCCTGTGACCTTCTGAACACACTTGTTAGTTGCACCCATTTAAAAAAGTGACTGAAATATCACATTTTACAATTAATTCTCTAGTTACCCACTGATGTCACATTTGCAAAAAGAACACCAGCTGACCAGCACAGGAACTACTCACAACTACAAGGTAGAGATTCTTGAAAAAAAACGTTGCCAGTTCACAACAGAGAAATGCAAAGTATATTCTTTGGTTTTCAGAAAGACATAACATTGGCCTAGGTAATGAATAAAGATTATTTTTGTGGTACAGTTATTATTTGTATGTTCATTATAGTTCATATAGTCATTTATTTCTGTTGTTATTTTTTGGATTTAGGAAACAAACCGACAGTGGATGCAGAAAATGTTGATGTTTGTACTAAACACTTAGTATATATGTATAAGGTTTCATTTTATTGACTATTCTCCTATTAAGTGCATATTATATAATTTAATAGTGTCTCAGTTACTCATCGCTCCTTGCTGGGACAAAATAACCAATACTCAAAATGAGGGAAAGAAAGGTTTTAATAAAAATAATCTTTATTCATTACCTAGACCAATGTTATGTCTTTCTGAAAACCAAAGAATATAATTTGCACTTCTTGGTTGTGAACTGGCAATACTTTTTTTCAAGAATCTCTACCTTGTTCTTGTGAGTAGTTCCTGTGCTGGTCAGCTGGTGTTCTTTTTGCAAATGTGACATCAGTGGGTAACTAGAGAATTAATTGTAAAATGTGATATTTCAGTCACTTTTTTAAATGGGTGCAACTAACAAGTGTGTTCAGAAAGTCACATGGTTTATTTTACTGCACAAATAAAGACCCGGTGGTGAGGTTCTAGGATTTCACAGTTACTGGAGGTTTCAGGCCATACTTGGTTGGCTCTAAGGCAGAGTGGCACAGGGCACGGGGCATCCAGTTCAGGGCAGTGGAACAAAAGCAATTGCAACAGAGAGAGAGTCTGTCTCTCTGTCTCTCTTATATTGTGTTCAGGCTCTCTGCCCAAGGCTGGGTGTAACACTCATACTCATAATCTCAGCAGTGCTAAAACCTGTAATCCCAGTGGATTACCCATAATCCCAGTGTACTGTGAGTTAATCTCAAACTCTAGAAGTCCCTATCCCATGACTGCATGAAGCTTTGGTGGTACAACTAGACACAAACCATAACAAGTAGAAACTCCTGACAAAAAGGGAAAACAAGAGTGGTGACAAGCATGGCCTGAACAAGAAAGGAACGTGAAGCGTATGTGCTGTCAGTATGAGGAGACGTGTGTGGAGCTTGGGCAAAGGCTGGCTTATGGGAATGATTGAAGCAGGGATTATTTCTGTGGTCATTTTGCTCGTAATTGAGTTGTAGCTCAGATAAGAATTTATTTTATATAGGAATTTATTTTTTAAGTCTTATTAGCAAGTAAGTAATTGATACTGAAATATTGTTGTTTATCCTAAATGCTCATTATAATATCATATATTAAAACTTAAATTTTATTTTATTCATATTTTCCTGCTAAGTATGCACTGATTAATACAATGTAACTCATAAAATTAATATAAGTATTTCATCCATAGAAATATGCCTTAAAATTAAATGTGGGTATTATATACCCATCTTATTCTCCTACTAAAGTCACATTTTGGGGTACCATGTTTTGACTCCCACCAGCACTTTGCATCTGAAATGTTAGTTACTGTTTTAACTACTACCATTGAAAAAAGTACTTTATTTTTCTTCTGTCTGCAAGCTTAATGAATCTCATACAATAACTAAAAACTCCCAGATCTTTCCTGACATATAACTTCTATGAACCCAAATGTGTGAAGAAATACTGTTCCTCACTATTCAAGATCTGCCCCATTTATTAGTCTGATCCTGACCATCAGACTAATGGTCAGGAGTTTTCTAGAGGAGTTCACGACTTTGAAATGCATGATCTCATGGCTAGTAGTCTAGGGCCATTTGTTTGTGCTAGTGAGCTAGTAAACAAAATGAATAACTACAGGGGTGTCAGTTTGCTGCCGGTGTTGTCTGGTAGTGAACACTTCCCCATGCTCCAGAGATCACAGCTCATAGCTTTATTAGTTATATGAGATAGAACAACATACCAATATTTTATTCTGGGATGAAAACCTTTCCAATTATTTATGTAATTCTAGTTATCTCAGCATTTCCATTTGCATAGACCTCATTGCTTGTACATTTTATTTTACTTAAAATATTTTGCTTACTTAAAGTATTTTTTCAATTAAATACTCCCACTGAAGTGGCCTCAACCAATAGAGACTTTCTTTTAGAGTACCTTATGGTCCTAATCTGGAACATGAGTGTTCATAATCAAGTCTGTACTGCTTGGTCTGTGTATCTCTGATAAAGGAGAATAGAAAGCTTACCATCTTTGATTTTCTTTCTCAGTTTATTTTTTTTTCCATTTATTTTTATTTTATTACAATACAAATGTCAATCAGACAGTTTCAAGACACCTTAACCATACAGAGTCGATGAATTAATACATTGCAAACTGTTTTCATAACGTTTTGGTACTGTACAAGGTGCATACATGAAATTATATTTACAGGTTTTTTTATAGCTGAATTATATCAAAGACTCAATAATTATTTACCTAGTGGATGACCATAGCACTAAAAG
>PVKA01047288.1:0-14424 GCA_004027165.1 Ctenomys sociabilis | reverse complement strand
TTTTTTTTTTTTTTTTTTTTTTTTTTTTTTTTTTTTTTTTTTTTTTTTTTTTTTTTTTTTTTGTCTTTTTTGAGACAGGGTCTCACTATGCAGTTCAGGCTGGCCTTAAGCTCACTTTGTAGCTCAGGCTGGTCTCGAACTCACAACAATCCTCCTGCCTCAGCCTCCCAGTGCTGGGATTACAGGCATGTGCCACCACACCCGGCAACCTATTTCTCTTTCTATGTGGAGGGGAAAAATGTAAAGGAAAGTCATGAAACGATCCAGGGAGAATTTCTACAATGGAAGATTAGAAATCTGAACTTTAGCCTAGTGTTGACTACCTAAGCTAGGTGAGGTTCCTCTGACAAACCAGCGCTTCCCTGTGAAATTCCGAGGAAAATAATTTTTTTGCAAAAACAGATACTATTCCCAAACCTCAGCTACCCTCCAAAGGGCTGCTTGTACTTTTGAAAACTGTAACATCTCCACATGACTGCGCTAGGTGCCTCACATACTCCAGACTGCAGGACACTTCTCTCCCCCTTTCTCACTTGTAGGTCTCAATAATAACTGTAGAGTGTGCTGGGAATGAAGCATTTTGAAATAGGACAAGGTATCCGTCGCACTCTCTGTCCCTAGACACAGGATGGTCTTCGAGGCTTCAACTCAGTGAAGTACATGGCCCTAAGACATTAAATCCTGGACAAGTCACTTTCTGAGGTCCCTTATCTACGGTCCAAGTAAGCACACATTAAAAACTCCACTCACCCCATGCAGCTTTCCTGGGCCGGAGGGGACTAGCTGGCAGTGAATGACTCCCAGGCTTCTGTTTCCCCTGGATGCTCATGTATAAATAATAAACCTACATCACATAACTTATAGTGGGAGGCAGAATCCACCTGTCCCTCACTAGACTCATACAAGTTGATAATCAGGGTACAATGAACCTGCTCCACACAGAGAGCCTTCAGCCCAACATGCCTGGTCACAAGCACAGCAGAGCCCCAAAAGTCAAGCAAGTCAACAGGGACTGTCTACCTTCTCCCCTTGCTTATCTGACCCAGAGCCCAGAGCCTGGGCCAGGCCTCCGGGATGAAAAGAACAAACAAAAGATTCCACAAAGCTCTCAGCATATGAAGCCATGTCGGTTACTCAACACCTATCTACTGCATGTCTGTTGGGGAGGCTGGGGCACACCCGCAATAAAACGAAGTCCCTACCCTCATGGGGCGGGCATGTTGGCTGACAGCTATTCATTGGTTCTCATGGGAGACTGGTACCAGGACTCATCAGAGACAGATGTTAAAGTCACTTCTACGAAGTGACACAGTATTTGGATGTGATCTACATGCATCCTTCCTCCCACATACTGATCTGATGTCCAGATTACTCACAATACCTACTATAACATAAACACTATGTAAATTGTTGTTGTACCGTACTGTTTAGGAAATACTAATAAGAAAGGGTCTGCACTTATCCAATACAGACACAATTTTTTTCCAAACATTTTCCACCCTGAACTTCAAATTTCAGAGATGGCAAATAGTGCCAGAGAAAATCAAAACAGGCTAAGAAATGTAGGGTGATCCCCAGTAGGGTGGTGACGAGAGGAGATCTGTGGGTGAGCATTTGAGCTAAAACCTGAGGATTCAAGAAATTAAGCCATGAGATGATGGAAGGAAAAGGACCTAGGCAGAGGGAACAGGAAGTGTGAAGGCCCTAGGGGAGGCTGTCATGCTGAAAGGAGAGGAAATAAAAGGAATGGCTGGAGATGAAGAAGATGCACTGGGTGCTGTTCTTCAGACTGAGGAGTCAAGACAGCATCTTAGCACGGCCCAAACAGCAGCTTTAAAAATGGAACAGAGTAAATTAGAAAATGCAGTATTGGTACATGCCTATAGATGTAGCTACTTAGGAAGCTGAGGCAGGAGGACCTGGGTGAGACCAGCCTGGGTTACATAGCAAGATCTTGGGAGAGACAGACAAAGGAGGGGGAAGGGGAAAGGGAGGAAGAAGGAGGGAGGGAAGGAAGAGAGAGGGAGGGAGGGAGGGCAGAGGAGAGCAGGAGGGAGGGAGAGAGAGAGACAGAGAAGGAGAGAGTGACAGAGACAGAGAGAAGAAGAAGGAAGAGGAAGAGAGAGAAAGGACTAATGTGTGTGACCTACAGAAATATGAAGTGGTGGCACTATGGGGGTGAGGGCCCCCGTGCAAACGTCGGGCATCCATGCTGTGGTGCTTGCTTAAAATGTGCTTCCTGCAGCAAGCTGCAGTCAGGATGTACAAGTGTGGTGATTTATAAATCCACACTGTCTGCTACTTTAGCCACTAATAACCGTCACCAACGTGTGACTTCCAAAGCAAACTAAGAAAAGTTAAACAACATTTAAAATTCAGTTGCTCAGAGGCACTGGGCCACATTTCAGGTACTTGGTTGCCACGTGTGGCATGGCCACTGCACCAAGCGGAGTGGATTAAAACCTTCCCGTCAGGAAGCAGAAAGCTCTGGGAAGAGCACGCTTCCACAGCATACTCACCTTGCATTTGTGACCTCTCTAACGTCCCCTGACAGAATTACAAGTGTGTCCGAAGTGAGCAGATGAATGACTTTTCTGAATAGAAGGCTGTGAGTTTATATTGTCTCACAACCCAGCTGGTCGCCAGCTGGAGATAAAACCGAAATATCCTGAGGATCACTCCAGCATGCGCATGGGCTGCCAAGAGTCGGCCACTGCCTTCTCCATAAAGTAACTATTAATAAAGAACTATTCATTGTTTGTTTGGAAAAGGATTTACTGGGGGAGAAAACTAAAAATGTATAGGATCACAGAGAAGAGCACTTTAGGACTGGACAGAGCTGACCAGAAGTGTGATATGTACAGTTGCATTCCCTGACCTTGCGCAAGAGCTGAAGCCAAACCCAACGAAGGAATCACACTTTCACACAGGACTCTATTAATCATGGAGCAGCAATGTCACTGGAAGTCATGCAGCAAAAAAGGGGTTTCCCAGGCAGCTACTTAGGGGTGGCCGCCATCCCTCACGGGAGGTCTTCAGCCTGCTGGCCTGGGGCTGGCTACTGCCTGGAGAGGTCTTTTTTTTTTTTTTTTTTTTTTTTTTTTTTGAGAGGTCTTTTAAACATGGAGGAGTCACCACCTTTGCCAGATTCTTTACCTTGGCTCATTCCCATGGCAACAAAGGAAAAAGGACCATGGAGATGAGGGCCTTGTCTTGGGCTTTGACTTGTTATTTAATTTAGGAGGACAAAAGGACTGCACTACCCTGAGCAGCGGGGCCAGGAAGAGACGACGGATGGGGATGTGGCCGCTTCACTATGACAACCCAAACAAAGGTCACTGCCACTTGATCAGAACAGAAGGAGCAGTGCTCACGTTCACACCTTGCCCTAGGACCCTGGCTCCTGCTCAAGCTACAGGCCCTGGATACGAATTTGCCTTCTGACTATAAGGGGAGGCAGGCAAAGGACCCCAAAGTACAAAACATCCACACAACCTATGCCCAAGTCAGAACATGGAGTCTCACTAACAGTGGGGTGATGTATTTTGGACTGTGAAAATCCACCAGGCATGGGAACTAGGTACAATCAAGAATCTAAAATAGTACCCAGGGACTAGGCATATGGCACCTGCCTGGATGTACAAGGACCTGGGTTCAGCGCCCAGCACGACCAAATAAAAAATAAAATAAAAAAATTAGCTGATACAATGCCTGGGGTATGTAACCACTCCAGAACATTTTTTTTTTCAGTACTGAGGATTCCACTGGGGATTACAGCTCATTCTTTTATTCTGAGATAGGGTCCTAATAAGTCAATGAATTGCCCAATCTGGGCTCAAATGATCCTCCTGCCTTAGCCTTCCAGAATACTGAGATTACAGGTGTCTATCACCACATCTGGCTACTTAATAATTATTTTGAAGGCATACACAAAAACTGATGATGGTGAAATACATAATGCCCTGAACTAATCTAGCAAGGCTGCAACTTCTCTTGGTGAACTGGAGTAGGAAGCAGAGAAAGGTAGAACTGCAGCACCCGCTACTTCACCAGTGTTATCAATAATGCACAGAGGAAAGAGGCCATATAGGAACAGGCTCACTGACTTGGCTAAATTAAGTGTCAGACATAAAAAAAATTGAAAATTAAAAGGCAAATGACAAATTGCCTGTTAATTTGGGAAAAATACCCGCAACAATAATAAATATTTAATATTATAATTATAAGGAGATATTCAGTTGGTGTACATTAATAAAAGAAAGGGGCAAGGGACATGCAGATGTGCATGCAGTCCTGACACAGCTAATAAACACAGTTTAAGCTCTCTGCTGGTAGAAAAATACACATGAAAAGAACAATGTGGTGTTATTTTCTAGTATCAAATTGACAAAGGCCTTTGGTTGTTTTGCCTCTAATGGTCATACCCAAGCTTGCAAGGGTACAGAGAAATGGAATCCCTCCCCTCTACTTGTATATTTACGGAAAACAATTTGATAATATGTACCAGAAGCCTTAAAACTGTGCACCCTGTTTGATCCAGGAACTCTATTCCAGGAATTGATCCTAATGAAATAATCAGAAATATACCCAACAATTTATATAAAAGGTTTCCATCCCTTCTTTATGGTAGGGATAAAGAGAAGCCATCTATAAATCTATCAATCGACGGAAGGGTATGGGAACTCCATTACCAGCCTGCAGTAGTTATTATGCATTGCCTTTGTAAAAGTCCTTTTATAAGATTATCGGATCAGCCGGGGAACGTTCATTTCACAACTTGCCATAGTGGAGAGCACACTTCCTGCCGGATCCAGAGTGTACAGAACTTAATTCTTACGTGACTCTAAAGGTACTTAGGGATATTGCAGAATTCATCCATAATCATAACCTCCATAGCCACAAATTATAATTCTAATGTACTCGAAGGCTTGTGTGCTAGCTAAAAGTGGCTGCTGATAAAGTGCAAGGCTGCAGATTTACTGAATTAAGGAACTGTAAGGTCACAGATGTGCCAGTGGATATCTCAAAGTTTTCCGGGACATTTTCAAGGAATTTAAAATAGGTTTTGGGGCTGGGGAGATAGCTCAGCGGTCTAAGCACCTGCCTGGCAAGCACAAGGATCCAAGTTCCATCCCCAGTACCACATGGCACGCTGTTCCCAGAACCCTGGGGACACCATGCCAGCCCCAAACTGGGAGCGGTGGCACGCACCTGTAATCCCAGCACTGGGCTAAGGCAGGAGGACCCCTATGAGTCTGAACACTGCGTAGTGAGACCCCGCATCACATAAGTAAAAAGAAAAAAAATTAAATAAAATAGGTTCTATTTCCATAAACATCCACATCCAGGAGCTTCTAATTCCCCCGTGTCTTCAATACATACATCCTGTGTCAGTTAGACACCTGCTCTAATTTTTTTTCTGTAAATAAACACATTCTCACTAGCTAGAAATGCTAGACATGCGTAACATCCTCACCCTCCACAAAGAGAGTCTGGACACAGCACCCAAATCTCAGTGTGGTGCGGGGATCCACACCAGCAATTTGAGTGGACCCCGGGAAAGATGGGTTTTCATCATAACTGTCACTTTGTCTTTATGGAACAGGCTGCCTGGCCTATTCCATAAAGACAAACAATTTATTCAATAGAGAAGTAAAATAATAAATTTCACAAGTTCTGTTGCAACTAAAAATTTAAAGTACCAAAGGTATGAGGCATTTAAAATATTTGCATATTTACTAAGTGACTGTCAAATAACCTTTTTATGCAGTCTCTCAGTAAATATGTAAATATTAATAAATATGTACATGTCCTAATTAAGAGTGGTTATAGGGATATATCATCTCTCAGAATTAATTATTCTAAATTCATCAAAAATTATGACCCATGCACCACTCTGCGGAGAGTAGAAGTATTCTTGGTAAAAGGATTTGCTGTTCCAATAATTCTGAAAAGTTCTGAGGTAAACTAAGTAAAACTAACTTCTTTTTTTTTTTCAGACCCTCTGCACTTTATTCAACATTTATTATCTTACTTTGTTTTTTTTTTTAGTTTATTTATTTGTATTTTAACTTGAAGAGTGAAAAATAGAAGCAAAAACAAAGAGGAAAAATGACATAAACAGGGTAACAGATAACGACACATATGTTACAGATTTTCAAAACATGGAGAGCTAATTTTATACATATATATATATGTATATATATAAAATATATAATATTAAATTATTAATAATTATTAATAATTATTATTAATAATTAATATTAAAATATATAATATTAAATAAAACAATCCAATACAGATCAGAAGTCCACAATAGAAGCCAATTATCCTCAGAAGTTATTCACTTGAGCCATTCACAGCTCATTATATTAATTTGACTTTACTCTATATACCTTCATTTTTATACTTTTCTGCTGGATGGTTAAGACTGAGTTAAAGCAAGACCTATATAACAAGAAATGTACCTTTTGTATCAGATAAGGTCAGTCAGGTACCCTAAGGGTTTATCCTGTAACCCTGTACTGCACTTTGTAGATCCCTAGTCAGCCTTGTGGATGAGTCACGGTCATTGCTTGACCAATTTGCTCTCTGTGGAAGCCTGAGAGAAAGTTTTCTCTCCATGTGACTCTCCTTAGGCACACTATACATCATCGATCGCATTCCTCTAAAACTGACTTCTTTGCTGCCAAGCTCCTTGAGCTTTAGAAAGTGAGGGAGAATTGTGTGCCTTCATCAAGGGGGAATCTGCTAAGGCTTTCCCCAAACTGTCCAAAAATGAAACACTTCTGCTTGAGGATTTCCATGAACCATCCAAAAATGAAACACTTCTAAATGGGGGCCCGCATGGGATTCACATTCCCCAGTCAGCTCTGGAAAAACTTCATATTCCTGTAAAAATGGAAGTCCTCACGTGGGTAGGTGAGGAGTAGAGCTAGAATCAGACTTCCTGGTTTTAAGCCCTGTCCTTTCCACTTACTAGCCTGGACAAGTTATTTGGCCTCTCTGAATTTCATCTTCCTGGTCTATAAAAAGGCTTGAATAACGGCACCAGTCTTGAAGTGGATTGTGGTGTGTAAATGTTTGTACTAGCATTTAACCGCATCACACAATATTTCAACAAATGAAGAAATCATAATAACGAGTTAGACAGGCAGCAACACATTGAAGAGCAAACACACACTGGCCCTCACCTGGTGGGAAAAGTTATCAGCCTTCTCCTCATGGGTGACCAGTATGCCAGTATCATCAATCAGAGAGCAAATGACCAGCACTAATGAATGTGGCCAGCGGGTTACAGGGAAGTCTGCTAGAGGGGCAACTCCGCCACACTATTGCACCACAATGTACTTCAATTCTAATTCCACAGCAGTGCCCACAGACAACAATTCATGCCTCCCAGTAGCCTCAGCATACTCCAACCCACACAGTCTTATTTATAGTAAGTCTGTAAGGGTGTTAGCAATTCAGGGAATGCCTAAATTAGTGAGATTTGGCCAGTGTACTTAGCCTGCAAAGCAAAAGCCCCAACAACAGTAAGTGTAATTCTCTTCACAATTTAGATATATATAACAGAAGTTATTCATCTAATAACCCAAGCAAAATTTTTTAATAGGCACCAGACATAATATTGGATAAACATATAGATTTTCTTCCTGTGTACTTCATATAAAATATTCATGCAAGAAAGAGAACATAAGCTGATTTTAACATCACCATTTTTATTGGCTATAATACAGGCTTAGAAACCTTTAACTTTAATGGAAATTAAATGCTTTGCATTTAAGATGTTTCCTACTCTGACTTTTAAACATTAAAATGACTAGATGCTTCATAAAGGAGAAATAGCATCAGCTTATACTGAGCTGATGCTACAAAGCAGACTTGCAATTGGCAATGGAAAGATGTCTCACCTTCAGGATCAAAATGTATAAGACAGCTTGGGAGTGGCTGGAATAAAATAGAGGGCACAGCTAACCCAGGAGAGACCCCTTCCCAAAGAGCAATGCGGAAGGGGACCTTGATGAGGTTCTGAGGCTTTACATCCATCCACTGCATCTCCTACTTGGTTTCTCAATAATTCTCCATGACACTGGATCTAAACACAGGGCACCTTTCTTCTAACAAACATGATGTCCCTTAAAATGTAAACACACTGAATGTTGGCTGGAAAGCCAATTCTTTCAAAGGAACACTTTAACAAACTCTCTCCTCTGTTATCTCAAAAGGCTCCTACACCTGGGTCCCTGCCACTAGAATTTCATCAATCCCTGTGACAAAAATGAAATGCAAAAATGAAACACAGAGTACAAACAAACCATTCTGGGCAACGAATCACACATTTTTCAACTTCTAGGTTGACCAAGTTTAGGTCACTTAAAATATTCTATTGAAACAACACCCACTATCTCCAAAATCCCCCCTGCACCCAAGGAGAGGTGCACAATCTGGCTGTTCAAGGGGGGTCACCCGGTCACTGCTGGACACCTTCTAGTACTGCTTGCCCCGAGGTTGTGATTCTGTTGTCTGAATTGGAATCAGGACCTAATCTCTCTGAAAACTGTGCAAGTTGTTCTCATGCACAGCCAGGGCTGAGACTCATTCTCATGTTCTTAAAAATAAATAAATAAATAAATAAATAAATAAATAAATAAATAAATAAAGGCAAAATGAGAAAAGAAGAAAAATATAGAAACAAAGTTCTGTAAATGGGGGGTAAGGAAGAGTTGAAGGGAGGGTAAGGAATGGAAAAACAAGTTATATCATGTATGGGTAGAAATTCTCTATGATGGATGTGATTGTTCTTTGTATCTAAAATGCACCAATAAAATCTAACTTTAAAAAATGAAAATATAAAAGACATTTTGAATGCAATAAAGCAAGGCTATAATGTCACATAATGAGATGATTATTAAAAGTAAATAAATGTAGGCTTCTGAAAACATATTTACATATTAGTTCTGTATTTCTATTGCTTTTAGTAAAACAGTAATGCATGTATTATTACGTTGCCTCTTTTCTGTCTTTGCATTTGTTTTTCATCTTGTATTTACTTTTCAAAATAAAAGAAAATTATAATAAAAAAACAGCCTGTTTTTTTTTTTTTTTTTTTCTTAAATGATGGCTGTATATCTAAATAAGTCTTTTACAATAATACAAAAAAAAGTCTCGGATAAAATGTTGTGCCAGCCTCAGGCACAGTGAGGTGGTGATTGAGACTAGGCGTGGTGGTGCGCACCTGTAATCCCAGCGTTTGGGAGGCTGAAAACAGGAAGGATTGCTACAAGTCGATCTGCATAGTGAGACCCTGTAGACCTTATACTAAATACATAAAATAATAATAATAATATTTTTTAAATGTTGGCCTGTTTGGACACCAGTGGTCTACACCCCAGGCTCCCTTTGGTCATCATTCCCTTTGGAAGCCCTTGTCACCTCATCTATGCTCTCTCTTGAAACAGTCCTCAAAACTCACAGGGGCAGGGCTGGGGAGATAGCTCAGTAGACTAAGAGCTTGCCTGGCAAACGCAAGGGCCTGAGTTCAATCCCCAGTTCCTCCAAGAAAACAGTATAAAAACTCACAGGGGAATCTGGCAATCAAATGCAATCATTCCTCATTTCGTCCCTCAGCCTCTTCCAACTGTGTCTGAGTGGCCTAGACCCACTTTGAAACAGTCTTTCTCCAGGATTCCACATGGCTTAGCTCCTACCAAACAGTTGCCCAAACCCATCTTGCGAGCCCCTCCTTGTAGCTTTGCTCATTCTGTTTGCTCTTTCTAGACCTCTCTTCTGCCTCCTCTACAGACTCTCTTCCTCCATCTATGTCAAGGACACCACCAAATGCTACCTGTTTGCTATGCACCCATCTATGTTCCACACAGGCCCAGAGAGAACCAACAGAACTGCAAGTGCAGGGTTGACTTCCAAGGGGGGAGATGAGAGGTCGTAAACTGAAAAGCCAACCTCAAGGTCAAAAACTGTGACGGTTGAAAGCAGAGCGCAAGATAGATTGAGGCAGGTGATTTGGAACCAAGATGGTTCACAGTGCCCTTTAGAGTGAGAAAAACATGTTGTAAGAACTAATCCGGGTACCACCTCCAATGGGCTTGTGAGATAGCCAGGGATTTAGAGTGATTTCCTGGTACTCTCCTAGGAACATGACATTTGTATCTCCTTGAATGCTCATAACAATGCCATGAGGAGTGTGTGATTGTCCCAGTTATAAGCACAGCACACTTGAGCAGTGCAGTTAGGAGAGCTGCCTGGGAGCCCCCAGCTCATAAATGACCGAGCCTGAATTTATATCCATACTTTTGCAACTCCAAAGCCAATGAGAAACCTCAGTAATAATGCACTGCCTTCTAACGTGACTTCTCTGACTCGATTCCCTGAATCTCAGGGCATTGACATTCCTGATTCGCATGCTCTCACCTCAAAGCTAACACTTTTCATTTCCACAAAGAAAAGACACAGCAGAAAGCCCTGAGCAAAGAAAAACAAAGGACAGAAGGGAAGGCAGGGAGAGCAGCGGTACCACAACAGACAGAATGCTCTTTGTGGCCCCATGGACCAGACTCCCTTGGGATTTTCCTGGATGTTTTAAATTCTTCCTTCTCTAAGATGGGTGAAAGGTAACTTTGTATTGTGTTGTTTTCTTTCCAATCTCATCTCAAAATGCCTTGAGGACTCAGAGAAAACCACTGTCATAATAAAAGGAGAGGGAGAGAGAGAGAAAAAAGGTGAGAATACATCTGAAAAGCCAGCTTTGGAGTATTCATTTCCAATTGAGAAAGAGGATGGCTGAAAATGATCATGGTGAAGTCACTCCACAGGGGCGTTTTCCAAAGAAAACATAAAGGAGTGCAGTAATGAGAAAGGAAACAAGCAGAAGGACCTTGACTTAGCCACGGGTCTATATTGATTTTTTTCATCTTCTTGCTTGATTCTGAGAAAAGTAACAACTTGAAGAGAGTGACAGTAAAGCCTGCTCTTCATGAAATCAATGGATTAACAGAAAGATCTAGGAATTCATGCACCTACAATATTTGAATGGCAATGGAATACCTATCTCTGGCAAAAGTAAACAAAAAAGGGGGATATAAATGAAAAGACCATTTTGTAGTAAAAAATATATATATACAATCTGTATATACAAAATAGTTAACATAGATATACAACTACTTTCTCTTAATTCAATGAGAAGAAAGTTTGAACTAATAGTGTTTGGACAGGATATCACGTCTGCATCTTGTACTATGAATAACTAGTACAAAGACAACAATATGCAATGTATTAATTGTTGTAACTGTCCTACTAACCTGTTTTGAAACTGTCTCGTTGCTACTTCTTTCCCAATAAAATTAATAATATAAAAAAAAAAAAAAAAAAAAAAAAACAGGAAGCCCAAAAGAGGGAGACAATGCCTGGGAGAAAGCACTCCTTCCTTTAGTCACTGAGAAGACCAGCAAAAAGCAAGAAGCTGGCAAAATCTTCCAGGTTCAGGAGCAACTCTTTTCTCTTCCTAAAGGAGACCCCTTGGAGCACAAGTCATGAACCATCATCACCTTTCTTGTGTCTGCTGGAAGATTCTGCCAAGCCATCAAACAACACACCCATTCCCTAGGCCCTTAAAAAAAAAGTCTGCAGTGTCCTTGTTGGAGCAATTTGTTTTCAGTGGCATAGGCACAGTTTGGTTTGCTCCGTTTTGGTTTTGGTGGGGTTCTTGTTGCTGTCGTTCACAGTACAAGGCTGCGGAACCCAGCGAGGGCCTTCCCACTAAGCTACACCACCGTCCCTTTCAATTTTTTACTTTGCGGCAGGGTCTCACTAAGTTGCTCAGGAAGGATTCACACTTTTGATGCTCTGGGCTCTGCTTTTCCAGAGTGCTGAGATTACAGGCCTGCACCACAACAGTTTTGAGACTCTTCCCAGGCTTCACCAACCCTTCCAAAAAATGAACACAAATGCTGTGCCCCCACTGCCTCCTTCTCCCAGCAGTCGCTTTATCTATCCTAACATCTATGTGCCTCTTGAGGTCCACTGAAGGATGGGACACCTAATCTTTTTTTTTTTCCCCATTTATGTATTTGGTAGATTCTCACTCCACAGCTCAGACTTGTGATCCTCCTGTTTTCAGCCTCCCCACAGCTGGGATTACAGGCATGCACCACCATGCCCAGGCTCGGTCATGGGCTCAGTATACCACTGAGGCAGGATGGCAAGTCATGGGGTACCTGCGATCGAACCCTGGCCCCTGCACTTTCCCAAAGCAGTGCTTAGTCTGCTAAGCTATCTCACCAGCCCTTACCTAATCTTAAAATAATATCAGAGGGAGCAATCAAAGCTTAACACGGCAGTGTGAATCACCTTGGACAGGTGGGGGCTAGGGCACAGGGATCCAGAAAAACTCACACAGATATCTGTATGTAGACAATTTTCTTAACAGATGGAAGAAGCCTAGCCAAGTGTGGTAACACACACCTGTAATCCCATCACTCAGAAAGCTGAAGCAGGAGGATTGCCTAGAGTTCAAAGCCAGCCTGGCTACATAGTGAGACCCTATCTCAAAAAAATAAAAACAAAAACAAAAAAGCTCTAAAATTTAAATATATTTGAAATAATTAGAGTAAGAGAGCATTAAACATCACTGAATCCAAATTTTCTAAAGGAAAAACACAGGTCAGTGACTAGTCACAAACTACTCACTCAGCTGCCAAATAGCAAAATATAGTGAGCTGCCCTCCCTTCCCCAATTCCTCCTCTGTGGCCCCTACCTTTGTTCCAGCCCAAAATTTAGTTCTCTCCTCCATTTTCCCCAGGCTCTCAAGTAGTTAAATAACTTCCCTTCTAGCTGTAGAATTTATTATTTCAATTACTGCATGTTTTAGAACAGAAGGTGCTGTGACCAGATGTTATGACACAAGCCTGTAATCTCAGCACTTGGGAGGCTGCGGCAGGAGGATCAAGGGGTGTTCCAGGCCAAGCCGGGCTATCCAGTGAGTCCAGGCCAGCCTGAACTACACAGCAAGATCCTCACTCAATAAAAAGGGGGGATGGGGAGAGAGCTCAGCAGCCTAAGTGCCTACTTGGCGAGCACAAGGTCCTAGGTTTGATCCCCAGTACTGCATACCACACTGGCCCCAAAACCCCAGGCCTGCCATGCTGGCCACCGAAACCTGGCCATGGTAGTGCACGCCTGTAATCCCAGCACTGTGGAGGGTGAGGCAGGAGGATCACTATGAGTCTGAGCTGCATAGAGAGACCCTGTACCAAATTAATTAATTTTAAAATTAGAAAAGCTGCTACAAAAGACCATCTAATTTTTCTGCTTTGCAGGTAATAAATATGTGTTCCCTACTAGAAGTCACCGAGTTTTTCTTTTCCATTGGAAAATATACAATTAAGTAACAGGGAAAAATTACTACTATTTTCACAGCCCTTAGAAAAAGAACTATCTTGTTTAGGTGGCATAAGAGACTTTTTTTTTTTCTGGCACTGGATATGGAACCTGGGGCCCCACACATACCAGGCAAATGCTCTGTCACTGAACTCCACCCTCAGTTTAGGCATGGGGGACTCGGGGAGCTTCCTGGAAGGTGACCATACAGACATGGAACACTCAGAAAGCTGACTGAAGAAACTTCCACAGCTTTGTGTGAAATTTCATAAGGAATTTAGGGGCTGACGATGAAAGAGAAGACAGAGAGAATTAGAGAAATTGGAGCAGAACTCTGAAGGCTTACAGTGTTTAGAATTTGCCAGAACTTTCCAGAAGAGGTACAGAGCATCAACTGTGCAAAGTTTACATCCTTGCTGAAGAACAAATTCTTTGGCCTCCCAACACTCATAGGAATTCTCAATGCTGGTTAGGCTGAGTTAAAAAAGGGTGATTTGAAGAAAAAAAAAAAAAGAGAAATAGAATCAATTTCCAGGGCTGGCCAGATACCTCAGTGGACTAAAGCACCTTCTTAGGCAGAACTCAGCAGCCAGGTTTCGATCTCCAGTGGGCCGTGCCAGCCCCGCCCCCAGGGTACACTGAGAGGGCATTGAGACTGGGCATGGTGGCGCACACCTGTAATCCCAGTGCTTGGGAGGCTGCAAACAAGGGGATCACTATGAGTCCAATCTACGTAGTGAGACCCTTTAGACCCTGTACTAAATACATAAAAATAAATTCCGAAGGGGCCAGGGAGATGGCTCAGTGGAATAAGCACTTTCCCAGCAAGTGCAAGGGTCTGAGTTCAATCCCTGGTTCCACAAAAAAAAACAAACAAACAAACAAAAAAATTCCTCATCTTTCTAGATAGATCCAGGAAGAACAAGAAAAGAGCATCTTCAAACTGAGCCTATTGCCGGGCGTGGTGGCGCAGGCCTGTAATCCCAGCACTTGGGAGGCTGAGGCAGGAGGATTGTTGTGAGTTCGAG
>PVKA01047287.1:0-14399 GCA_004027165.1 Ctenomys sociabilis | reverse complement strand
ACAGCCTCCCAAGTGCTGGGATTACAGGCGAGTGCCACCACACCCAGTCTCAATTGCTGTCTCAGCACATCCTGGGGGCAGAGCTGTCATGGCATGCCTGGGGACTGAACTCCCAGCTCCTGTGTCTGTCTAAGCAGGATCAATTAATTCTTCTTTTTGGCGGAACCAGGGATTGAACTCAGGCCCTTGTGCTTGCCAGGGAAGTGCTTATTCGAATCACTGAGCCGTCTCCCTGGCCCCTAGGATCAATTAATTCTTGAAAAGAAAAAGTATGTAAGATGGTAGAGCTCAGAATGTCTTTTTTCTTTCTTTTTTTTTTTTTTTTTTTTTTTTTTTTTTTTTTTTTTTTTTTTTTTTTTTTTGTCTTTTTGAGACAGGGTCTCACTATGCAGTTCAGGCTGGCCTTAAGCTCACTTTGTAGCTCAGGCTGGTCTCGAACTCACAACAATCCTCCTGCCTCAGCCTCCTGAGCATGTGCCACCACGCCCAGCTTCAGAATGTCTTACACATTTGCTCATCACTGGAGTGAAATACCCTGCACTCACAGCTCAGAGGACGAGAGGTTTATTTTGGCTTACACTTTCAGTCCAGGACTGATACAGGATGGCAGAGGGGTCCGGCGGAGGAAAAGTTGCTCTCGCAGCACGGTGTCTAGGAGACAGAGAGAGAAAGGCAGAGACGGGAGGAGACCAACATTTCTGGATCACCCCCAGACTCTGCCTCTCCCAGGTCCACAGCATCCTGTGATCCAGACTTCTGGAGAATGCCCCAGATCTGAGCCCTTCCCAGTGGAGCAGGGAGCCATTTCTAGGAGGTGTGTGCCCTTCGAACGGGGTGTGTGGGGCACAAGGATGCCTCCTAATGGAGAAATACTCTGCGCCTAGAGTTGAGGGAGATAACAGGTAACACTTGCCTGGCTAGATTTCAAAATTGCTATGGAACAGTAACTGTGCACCCCTTCTGCTTACCCTGTTTTAATTAATTATTTATTTTGGTGGAACCAGGGATTGAACTCAGGCCCTTGTGCTTGCCAGGCAAGCACTTATTCTACTGAGCTATCTCCCTGGCCCCTGCTTATCCTATTTTAAAGAAGTGGGGGCTCTGGGGAGATCCTCCCTGTCTCACTATCTTATGTGAAAGATGCTGAGGTCAGTAGCTTGTCTTTTTAAGGCTCCGTTCTCTGGGTCAACATTAGTTCTAGCCAAGGAGCTTCATCTAATGAACCCATCAGCCGTACCTCCATGGTCTACTGATTGTCTTCTGCTTCTGGCTTATGTGTGCATGAGAGGAATCAGTGCTTGGGGGCTTGGCGTTTTAGATGTCACTTTCTTCTTCACTTTTTATTCTAGTTCTTTCTTTCTTTTTTATGTATTTAGTACCGGGTCTACACGGTCTCACTATACAGATTGGACTCGTAGTGATCCTCCTGTCTTCAGCCTCCCAAGTGCTGGGATTACAGGCTTGTACCATCACGCCCAGCCTCAGTTGCTGTCTCAGCGCACCCCAAGGGCGGGGCCGGCACAGCATGCCAGGGATCAAACCCTTGTCCCTGCGCCTTCCTAGGCAGCTGTTTTAGTTCACTGAGCTATCTAGCCAGTCTTTCTTTTGTGGGGGGAACTGGCTCAGGCTGCCTTAAGGGTGGGTCTGGTGTGGAATGTGGTGCTGGGTATCAAACAGCAGTCCCTTGCCTCTGACTGATTTTGCCCAAGCGGGAGCTAACCCACCAGCCCCATTTTTCTCTTTTTTTTTTGAGACACAGTCTCACTATGTAGTTCCGGCTAGCCTCCAACTCATGTCAATTCTGCTGCCTCAGCCCCCTGGGTACTGGGATTACAGGTGTGCACCACCATGCCTGGCCTTCTTCCTTTTACTTGAAACAAAACATACTAAAAGCTGGGTAGTGCTGCTGGCTGGCTTCCTGCCTATAGAAACTCAGAATTCTGGAAACCTAGGGCCTGGGGATACAACTCAGTGGCGCTCAAGATCCTGAGTTTGATTCCCAACACACACACACACACACACACACACACACACAGAGAGAGACAGAATTCTGGAAGCCTTCCTTGTTTTCTGCCCTAGCTCCAGTTCTTTGGTCTAAGCTGGCAGGGCTTTTGGTAGTATAACATTATCAAAATCCATATAGGTCACCAGGATTTGTGTCATTGGCCACAAGATCCTACAGGACGGCTCCATTTCTTTCTGGCTTCTGTGGGGATGGCCACTTGGGCCCATGTGTCTCACACCTGAGGTCTCCAGCAGAAGGGTGCCTAGTCACACCTGGGGCTCCCCCCAGAACATCCTTTCTATAGCACAGATAGACTTCAATGGCCTTTCCCAATGGTCAGGCTGGGTTCCCTTTTGCTTGTAGTTCCCCCTAAATTGCTTTCTTCCTGCTTGCATTTTACTTGGAGCAGAAGGAAGCCAGGGCACACCTTTCATACTTTCCTTGGAAATCTCCTCAGCTAGATATCCAAGTTTGTTATGTATGACTTCTGCCTTCCCCGGTGCTGGACACTGCTCAGCCTGTGTCCACAGAGTGTCACTTTTCCTCCAGAGTCTAGTAGTGCACTCTTCATTTCCATCTTAGACATCACCAAAGGCACTAACGATTAATGGCCTTAGTTATTCATTTTTTGACTCAGGCTCTCACTGTACAGCCCAGGCTATCTCACTATCGAAGCCCAGGCTGGCCTCAGAGTTGTGCTGATCCTCAGACCTCAGCCTCCCAAGTGAGTGCTGGGATTACAGGTGTGTCTCACTGTGTCCAGCTAATGTTCATGTTTCTACCAATATTCTGTTCATGGTATATGTTTTCTCTAAGATGGTAGATGCTTTTTCTACCTTTCTCTTCACTTCCTTTCGCTATTCTTTCTGTCTCTGTCTGTCTGTGTGCCTGTCTTTTTGAGACAGGTTTTACTATGCAGTTCTGGCTGGCCTTGAACTCATAATGATCCTTTGGCCTCAGCCTCCCAAGTGCTGGGATTACAGGGGTGTGCCACCATGCCTGGTCCTAGATAGACTTTAATGTCTAAGGCAATTTAATATCTAATATCTATTTTTTTAATAACATTTTTATTCTTTTTTTTTGCTGGAGAAGCGCTTATTCTATGAGCCCTCTCTCCAGCCCCTCTTATGTCTATTTCTACCAACAATCTCTTTAAAACAACCCAGACTTTTCCTATTATTTACTTCAAAATTCCATTATTGAATCCTTCCAGTTTCTACCATCACCTAATTCTAAAGGCTGTCTACATTTTATACTTTTCCTATAGTAACACCACCCCTTGGAAACCAAATGTTGTGTTTTCCTAGGGATGTTAAGCAAATTAATACAAAGTATGAGGTTTACAAATAATAAAACTTATTCTCTCATGGTTCAGGAGGCCAGAAGTCCAACAGCAAGGTGCCATCAAGGTCGGGCCTTTCTGGAGACCATGCAGTAAGTCTGTTCTGAAACTTTCTCCTCTCCTTCTGTGGTCATGGCAACCCTTGGCTTGTCACTAGACCACCCTGATGTCCTCTGTGTCTTCTGTATGACTCCTCTTACAAAGGCGCTAGTTCTTCCCCTCAGAACATATTCTGACCTGTGCAACACATCAGATCTACTAAGACACCATTTTCAAATAAGGTTACATTCTGCAATTCTGAGTTGACATGGATTTTGGCAGGGATCCCTCTTTAACCCAGCACACACATTAGTTAAAATTTTAACTCCTGGACCCCTCTAAACAAAACTTACCCAAATGCACAAGCAGAGGCAGAGAAGTTTGAGTTTACTTTGAAAGAAACTGCAGGATGTGTCTGTTCCCGGGTCCCACCCACCACCATGGTGATCTTCCTATGCACTGCTCCAGGGCCGCCCCAGTAACAAACCCAGTCCCTCGGGTACCCCAACATCCTCTCTCCCACCTCCTTGGCTTATTATCTCCTGTTCATCTGCTACCACTTGACATCTTTTATATTTTGCTTTTTTCTCTTGTTCATTGTCTTTCTCAATAGTATAATCTCTATGATGCCAAGGAATTTTTTCCCCCTCCACTTAATACATTTCTGTATCCTCAGCATCCAGGACAGTGTCTGGCACAGAGAAGGTGCTCCACAAAAATCTGTCTAAAAGCATGTGAGACGGATGCGTGAAGGACTGGGTGGAGGTGGGTACCTTGCTGCTTCTGTGTAGAGGAAACTCATTCTTTTACCGGGCAAACTTTGCTTTTTAAAGTCACTTAGTGAATTATTAAAAGAGGCAAGGTCAGGCCTCCAGAGTCCTTGTTTCAAGCCCTATGGGTCTGACAGTGGCAGACTTTTCAGAAATAATTAGGGAGGCTGGGTGCCTGGAGACAAGGAATAAAATAAGATTCAGGGCACCTGGGGCTCCCACCGACCTGCCTGGGCATTTGGGTGACTTACTCCTCTCTCCTGGCCCCTGGCTTTCTGACCTGACCTCAGCCTCCCTCCCTTGGGTGTCTAGAAAGCAGTTGCTTTCCTCTCCTGAACCCCGTCCCCTCTCACTGGGATCTGGGGGAATTTAAAGTAAAAAGTCTCAGTGTCCCTTTGAACTCCACGGAGGAGGATGGCGACTAATCGGAGTGCGTTATTAGCAAAAGAGACAATTCCTTTGAAAATGAAAATTGCTCTATCACACAATCTCTCCACCACAGGGTGGAATTAATGAGGAATTTATTCCAGATTCACAGCTTTAAAATGATCTATCTTTCAGGTGGCCAAAGGAAATTCATATTTCCACTTCAATCAGTGAGTCCTTTGTAGAATGCAAGAAGGGAGGGCTTCATTTTCGGGGATCAGGCCCGGCTCTCCCCTTTCTGATGAGGAGAGAACCCTTGATAAAGATGGCTGGGTATCTGGAACCCTCCTGCTAATTAGAAAAGTGAATCTAATTTCACGGATTTCAGCTCCTATTAATTTATTCCAGGCTTGTTGGTAATGAAACCATGTGTTTGTTTCTTCAGAAAGGAGCAGAACCAGTAGGAGGCTGTTTATTCCCTCCTTTTATTCTGGTGATTGAGACAATAACGTAGGACTTCATGTTTTTTACGATAGCATTAGTAGTGTTGTTTCTAGCTCCTAAAGGAACCATAACGGCTATCCCAAATGAGGAGTATATATTTATATTTTTGTTTAGCCTGGCCTTGAACTCACTCACAATGGCCTCAGCTCATGGAAATCTTCCTGCCTCAGCCTCCAGAGTGCTGGGATTTGGGGAGTCTACTTTAATATGATTAAAAACATAGGGAAGGAGGATGCTGAGCCATGGGTCAAAGGCTTCGCTAGTGATGTGTGGATGAAGTTGTTTCCAAACACGGAGTCCAACCCTCTTGTTACCCCCAAATTCTCCTGGAAGGGGCAGTGGATTTACCTTGGGACTAAAGTTCTCACCCTGGCTGAGGTAGGAAATCTAACATCAATAGCTCCTAAAGCAAGTGGGGAATGTGGAATGAACATTTCTTGGTGTTGAACTCTGCTAATTAATGCTTTTTTTTTAAAAAAAAATGTTTTATTTATTTTGTACAGGGTCTCACTACGCAGCTGGGATTTGTAGTGACCCTTCTATCTCAGCCTCCCCAGCACTGGGATTATAGATGTGCACCACCACATCTGGTTTTGGTGGCCAGCTCAGCACAGGGCTGGCATGGCATGTGGCACCGGGGATTAAACCTGGGGCCTTGCACTTGCCAATCAGGTGCTTAGACCACTGAGCTATCTTGCCAGCCCTTTTTTTTTTTTGAGTCAGGATCTCACTGTGGTTCAGTCTGGCCCCTGAACTTGCCCCAGGCTGGCCTTGAACTCACAGCAACCCTCCTGCCTCAGCCTCCCAGGTATTGGGATCTGTAGGCATGAGCCACGATGCCCGCTCTCCACTGTCTATTCCTACCAGGTTCTAGGTGCTAACTTTTCTCATCCTTGAGGCCAAGCCTCCATGTTGTTCTGGTTGTGTCATGTTTGTCCAGATATTATTGATTCTAGCCTGTTTCTGAATTTCACATTTATTTAAAGGCTGCTCATTTACTGGTCTCTACTGCTGAGCCCCACAGAGCTCATTAAGGGAGCTTTGCTCTGTGGTGATTTCTGAGAATTGGAGAGAGAGGCTCAGTTCAGCCCCTAAGACCGGGAGTCTCCTATCTGACTGGCTAACAGACACATGGCCTGGAGGAGGAAGACAGACCACCCTGCCTGGTTTTTTAAAAACTGCCCTTAGCACAACCATAAATAAGTAATTGACGATTGTTCAAGAGTGTCACCCACAGGCAGATGGCTCAGTAGAATAAGCGCTTGCCTGGCAAGTGCAAGGGCCTGAGTTCAATTCCGGGTTTCGCCAAGAGTGTCACCCATAAGGTGGCGCCCTTCCCAGGCACGCTGAAATGGTGGCAGGAGGGCTCTGTCCTTTGTCCTTGGCTTACCTCATGAGCTGGGTGCCTGGGTTTCAGAGGTGGGCAAGGAGGTAGTCGCCGTTTGTCCTTATAGCCTAGGACGGAAGTGAACCACGGGACTTTCCTTAGTGGCAGAGGTGAGGTAGAGGGGTGTGATTTTGGAGCCGTTCCTGCTGACATCGCCTGTTTCCTAACTGGCTGTGTGGCCTCCGATCAGTTTCTTCTCCTTTCTGGTCCTCGCATGCCCATCAGAAAGTAGGAATCCTAATTCCTTCTTTGCAGGATCCAAGCGAAGGTTTGTAGCCTACATGTGGCTCTGCAGCTGCGCTTGGTCTGCTGGCAGAGAAGCATTTTCTAAGTCTGAGTTCGAGCCTGCCAGGAGGCTGAGGCAGGAGGGTCCTGTTGGAGCTCAGCTTGGGGAACTTAGAGATTTAGCAAAATCCTGTCTCAAAATATGAAATAAAAAAGACTGGGGATGCAGCTCAGTGTGAAGGCTCCAAGCTCCGTGGTCAGTACTCCCTCCCAAAGTGAATCTGTTCTTGGGTGCATAGAAAATGTAAAAACCTACCTAAGTATATGCTACATATGTAGTGTCTGTGGAACCTCAGTCACACTTCAATGAAGATGTTAAAAGTTCAGTTTGTAGGGCCGGGGAGATAGCTCAGCAGATTAAGCACCTGCTTGGCAAGCACAGGGACCAGGGTTCGATTCCTGGTACTGCATGCTGAGCCAGCCCTGCCCTCAGGCACACTAAGCCAGTGACTGAGTCCTGGGGTGATGGCACATGTCTGTAATCCCAGTGCTGGAGAGGTTGAAAACAGAAGGATCACTACGAGTCCGAACTGCGTAGTGAGACCCCATACCAAATACACAAAACATTAAACAAAATATTTGTTTGTTAAAAATGTCTTAGCATTAAATAAGATTCTGGAAGTTGTAGGTGTAGGACAGGACTTTTGGTTGCACAGGAAATGGCACCAAGAATTGACAAATAGGATTGTACCAACCAAATTAAAAAGCTTCCGGACAGCAAAAGAAACAACCAACAGAGCGCAAAGACAACACACAGATCGGGCAAATCTTTTACCAGCTATTCCTGAGGTAAAGAACTGATATCTAGAATATATAAAGAACTCAAAAAAATCAGACTCCTCCAAAATAAAAAACTCACTTTAAAAACAGGCAACTGAAAGGAATAGACGATGTCACAGCAGTACAAACGGCCAACAAAAACATGAAGAAACATGTAATATCTCTGGCCATGGGAGAAATGCAGATTAAAACAATGTTGAGCTCCCATATTACCCCAGAAAGAAAGGCCAGCTACAGGGAACCACGTAAGAGCACATGCTGGTGAGGTTTCAGGGGAAAAGGGACTCTTCTGCCTTGTTTTGAGGAATGTAAACCACTATGAAAATCAGTACAGAGATTCTTCCAAAGACTAAATTCCTCTTTTAGATACTTTCCCCAAACGGTTGAAGATATCATATTACAGCAATCCAGGAACACCCACGTTTACAGCAACACAGCTCCTAATAGCTAAATCTTGGAGACAGCCTGGCTGTCCATCAACAGATCAATGGATAAAGAAAATGTATTGGGCTGGAGAGAGAGCTCAATGGAATAAGTACTTGCTTGGCAAGTGTAAGATCCTGAGTTTGATCTATGGTATCACCAAAAAAAAAAAAAAAAAAAAAAAAAAAAAAAAAAAAAAAGTATTTACATACAATGGAATATTACTCTGTTGTAAAGAAGGATAAGCTTGAGTCCATTTGTGGGAAAATGGGTACATGCCCACATCCTAATGTTAAGTGAAATACATCAGACACTTTAGGTTAAATATTGCATGATTTCTTTCTTTTAAAAAAATCTTTTATTTATTTGGTACAGGGTCTTACTATGCAGCTTGGACTCATAGTGATCCTCCTGTCTCAGCCTCCCCAGCACTGGGATTACAGCTGGGTACCACCATTCCTGGTTTTGGTGACTGGCACGGCATGCAGTACCAGGGACGGAACCCAGGTCCTTGGGCTTGCCAGGCAGGAGCTTAGTCTGCCGAGCTGTCTCCCTAGCCCTCCACGGTTTCTCTAAGATGAAAATCTCAAAATATAAATAAAGGACAAAAAAAAAGACTGATTAATAGAAGTAAGGAGACAGATCTTTCTAGTGTGGGAAGAGGATCAAGAGATGGAGGGGGCGGGGGCAGGGCAAGTGCTGAAAAAAAGAGCTAAGATAGCTTACGTGCAGCGCCCACTCCACACAAGGACTGTAAGGAATCTTGGAAATATGGACTAAAAAAAATGTTAAAAATGCCTTGCCATGAGGAAGTTTCAGCTAAACGTCTGCATTTTTTGGGGGGGGGGGAGAGGGCTCTCTGGCAGCGTGGGGCTCACACGCGTAGGCGGCAGTGGCCGGGTTGAGCCCGTTAGGTGGCCGACACCTGCTCAGGGGGCCAGGCGCCCCAGTGCCTCTTGCGGCATCTGTGGCCTCTTAGCTGCTCATGCATTGCTTCAAGGCTCAGCGATGTCCGTGGCCGCAAAGCCGCTGCCTCTTGGAGATTGCTCGCAGCACAGCATATGGCGGGCTTGTCTAGACCACCCCATCCAGAACCTGCATCTATGTGCTCGCTTTGGCAGCATATATACAAAGTTTGCATTTTACTTTATTTTAATTTTTGAGACAGTGTCTTGATATATACTTCAGGTTGGCCTTGAACTAACTATGTAGTCCAGGCTGACCTTGAACACACAGCAATCCACCTGCCTCAGCCTCCTGAGTGCTGGGATTATAGGCGTGTGCCACCATGTCCACCCCGAGTCTGCATGTTCCTGGGACACTCTGGTGAGTCTTTGTATGCTCCAGTTTCAGCAGCACACTGGTTCTGACATCACAAATACTGTCCCAAAGCCATCTGCTGAGAGGCGTCCGCTGGAGGGGGCCTATGGCGAGCCTTGCGTCCTCGCTGGGACACACACAGGAAGAGCTAACGCTTCTACTCAGCACTGATGCGAAGCTCAGCCTCCGCACAGAGCCAGACCCACACATGGGTCTTATGCTCTGGGCACCCAGGGAAGGGCGGGCTTAGCTCTGGGAATGAGAGTCACCCCGGGGGACCTCAGAAAGCCCAGCAACACAGCGAAAGGGAGGGAGAGGAGTGAGATGGGGAGGGGAGGGGAGGGAGGGGGGACTGCTCCTGGGGTGCTTGGGGGGTGCTGGTCCACACTGCCTGGGGCTTTCGTGGCTGTGGTCAGACCATTGGCGAGCTGTGAGGCTTGTGAGTGCCTGGCCATGGAGCGGCAGCCCTGGATGACGGGTCCGTGCTGCCCACCACTCTGCCACCTTCTGCCGCCAGCAGCTGGCTGTTCCTCCGCACTCCTTGGAAGCTCAGGCCTGGAGGAACAGTCCCCTGCCACTGCTCTAGGGGGAAAAATGTCACTGTGCAACTGTGCAAAGACTACACTGCACTCCTGAGGCTGGGGAGTCAATCCTTGGTTCTCCTCCCCCCTCCAAAAAAAAGACTGCACTCCTCACATACACAACAAGTAACCCCTCGACCCTCTGGGGACTGCTCCTCAGGGCTTCCTGTGTTCCAACACCTGGACCCCAATCCCTGATGCTGTTGGGGACCTGCGGGCAGGACGGTGAGAGGCTCACAGCGCACAAGGGACCGATGACCGCAGTCACACTGCATTTGACCCACCGTTCATTTCCCTTCTAGGCATTGTCCAGGAAGAGTCCACGGCATCGTATCTCAGTGATCCGTGCACTCCTGTGTTTACCAAGGCACTTCCCATAGTTGCTACAGTTTGGAAATGCTCTACCTGTCTGTCAGGAGATGAATGGATAAAGAAGATGTGGTGTTTATACACCACGGAGTACTACTTGGCCATGAAGAAGGATATATTTGAGTCATCAAGTATAAGGAAAATGGATACACCTCGAGACCATAACATTGAGTGAAGGACCGGCCAAATAGCTCAGCGGATTAAAGCGCCTGCAAGCAGGCGCCGGGACTAGGGGTTTGATACCTGGGCCTGCTGAGCTGGCCTGGGCCCCTGGGGCTCACTGAGATGCAATTGAGACTGGGCCTGGTGATGCAAGCCTGTAATCCCAGCTCTTGGGAGGCTGTAAACAGGAGGATCACTATGAGTCCAATCTAGTTGTGAGACCCTGTAGACCCTTCCATATGTATATATATATATATATATATATATATATATATATATATATATATTGAGTGAAATAAATCAGACACACAAGCTTAAGTGTCACGTGGCTTCTTGTTATGGTTTGTGTCTAGTTGTGCCCCCAAAGCCTCATGCAGTGATGAGAGGGGGACTTCTAGAGTTTGAGATTAACTCATGATCCACTGGGATTATGGGTCTTAGTACTGCTGGGATTATGGGTGTGAGTGCTGCACCCAGCCTGGGGCAGACAGCCTGAGTTCAACTTCAGGGCGACAGACTTCCAAATGGGAAGGGGATCCAGGGATGGAAGGAGGGGAGGAGGAGGGGACTGAGCAGGGGACAGAAAGGGAATTAAGTCATATTGCATACACGTAGCAGCTCTCCACAAGGAATGTAAGCATTATGCTATGAAAGCCTGCCCCATAAAAGTAAGAATTAAGCTGGGCACAGTGCTGTCCACCTGTAATGCTGGTCTCAGGCTGAGGCAGAAGAATCGCTCTGAGTTGAGGACAGAATGAGCTCCACAATGAACGCAAACTCAGCCTGAACTACCTGGTGAGGCTCTGTGCCTTCCACTCCCCAGATAACCCAGTTTTGCTTCAGGAGCCAGGAGCTGCCCTTCCGCCTGCCCCCACCCTTGGCCCTGATCTGGCAGGGCTACCCTCACCCAGGGAGGTTTCCTGCAGGCCAGATGGAGAGAGTCCAAGTTCAGGGACAGCTGGGCTATGGTGTCCCTCCCTGGCTGCACACCTGCTGTGAGCTATACTTAGAACATGAAGCTTGGGGAGGGAAGGAGAGGAGCCAGAGGAAACCAGAGGGGGAAAAGTCACAGACAGAAAATGGGATCTGGGCCCCTAGAGGTGAAGCCACCATGTCCTCTGGGCCAGAGCAGCGGGACAGCTGCAGCTACTGGTGGTGGCGGCTGGCCAGAGGGACACTGGCTGACATCCTGTGGGGGAGCTGTGGACCCTGCTGTTTCCCAGAAGTCCCCAAACATCTCCCCTAGATCAGGCTCCTGGACCTTCTGACTGCAGGGCTTGTGGGTAGAATAGGACTTTGTGCCCTCCTGTCCCCTCTAGTTTCCTTGAGGGGAAAAATAGGTGGAGTACAAAGAATGAAAAAAAGTGAAAAGAAATGGGATTTATTGTGCTGCTTGCAATATACGGGGTTCACATGTTAACTGCTTTAGAGGAATATGAACATACTATAGGAGTTTTGTATTACAAAGTAATTTCCTAAGAACTTAAAAAATAACTGATTAACTTATGTTTTCTCATTAAAGTAGCCGAGTCAGGTGTGGTGGCATACGCCTGTCATCTTAGCACTCAGGAGGCCGAGATGCAGGAGGATCTCTGAGTCAAGGCCATCCAGGGCTATGTAGTGAGAGCTTATCTTCAAGCAAACAAAGAAACTTATGAAAGTAGCTGCTATTCATAAGCAGCTCATCACCCATGACACGCATTTCTCTATAGGCAACAGGGATACAAATTTGATATCAAACTCGTATAATCTTGTGGGTCAACAGCAGAAAATTACAGGGTCAATATTACTGATGTAAATCTGGGAGACTATGGTTGTAAAATTAGCCTCACAACCCACGGAAAGCTCCATGAGTAATGGAGTAATCCTAAACTAAAGGAGACGTCTATAATAAAACTAGCAAGGACCGTTGATATTGGCAAAAACCATAGCCCATGCTGGGACAGGCTGGTGACACCGACCGTGAGCCCATTCGCCCCAGGTTGGGAGGGTCTGCAGGGCTGACAGTGCTGCTTAGTAGTGGATGACAGCCAGGTCTTCACCAAAGCGGGACTCGGAGTCCTGGGTGATTTTAGTTTATGAGTAGCAAGTTTTAGTAAACTTCTGCAATCCCCCAAATTAGATTAGCAGAGAGTAACATGTAGTAGACCAAAAATCTGAGCAGCTATAGACTCTCGAGTCATTGGACTAGAGGGATTAAATAAAGGACTTGCACTCCTGTATCTCTGGACCCCATTTATGAAGGGGCGTCCCTGTGGCCTGGCAGATGGCCTCCGTCTCTTGTGGGGTCTGCTGGATGGGCTTTTATGGCAGATTTGCTCTTTTCTGGAAAATACAGCATTATCAACAATCCTGCCCTGGGTTATTTCCAGTAGTACACAGGGAGGTAGTGTCGATTCTCGACTTCAAACCTTACTTCCTTGGCTTCATGTCCTCTCCAGCCAGGACCACAATTCTCTCCTTGTTTCTGCCACAAAACTCCTCAAGAGTTGTTTATATACTTGGCCCTGCCTCTCTGCGGGTTCCACATCCTTGGGTTTAACCAACCGTAGACTGAAAGTATTTGCAAAAAATCATGACTATACTGAACATGCCAGGCCTTTCCCTTGTCATTTCCCAAGCAATGCAGCAGAGCACTATTTACAGAGTATTAGGTGTTCTGAGGAATCTGTCAGATATGTGGTGTGTGTGTGTGTGTGTGTGCAAGTGTATATACAGGTTGTATGCAAAAAGAGACTGCATTCAGTGTCCCCAACATTTCTCCTATTCTCTAGCCTCTGGTCCCCAGCATCCACTGGAACAACTTCTGTCTACACGGTCACTGACATCTGCATGGGATGTGATTGTCATGCTTGATAGTCCCAATACTATAATTAGCTCAGCCCTGTTGGTCTAGAACTTTCCCAGATTTTAAGACTGAAAGTCTCCCATTCCAGAAGCCACCTCCTTTCTAAGCAAATTCAGATGGTGGGCTAGCCATCACCATTGGCGGATATCCCCTAAGATGTCACACCAAGTGACATCCTCTCAGTCTTTTTTCTTGACCTGATAGCAATCTTTTACAATTCAACTCCATTGGTGCAGGTGTGGCAATTCACACCTGTAATACAAGCTTCCTGGGAGACTGAGGCAGGAGGATCACATATTTGAGCTCAGCTTGTGTAACTTAGTGAGACACTTCTCAAAATGAAAAAGAAAAATGGCTGTAAGTATTATTTAGTGGTAGACCAAACCCTGTATTCGATTCCCAGCACCAAAAAAAAAAAAAAAAAAAGATGGCCCCAGGGCTTTGAGACGTAATTTCTAGATGATAAAGTGCACACCATTCAAGTGTGTAAATTACTAATTTTTTAAAAATGTGTTTAATACAGGGTCTTACTACCCAGATCAGACATGTAGTGATCCTCCTGTTTTCAGCCTCCCAAGCGCTGGGATTACAGGCACACGCCACCATGCCCAGTCTCAGTCGGCATCTCAGCGCGCCCCTGTGGCAGGGCTGGTATGGCCTGCCGGGGTGTGTGAATTACTAATTTTTGACCATGCCTACACCCACAAAATCATCACAGCATTCAAGTAATGAACACATCTTTTGTCTCCAAAACCTTCTTCATGCAGCGCTTCTTTCTTGCCTCTCACCCTTGCCTCCGTTCTACAGATGTACTGGTTAGTTTTTGCTGTATAACAAACAGCCCTCCAAGTTTTCAAGTGTAGACAACAAGCGACGATCAGGTGTCACTTTGTTAGGGTGAAGTATGGGTGTAACTGACCAGGGGTCTGCTGCCTCAGAATCTCTCCCTAGGTTGTGATCAAGACACCAGGTGGGGACAGGGCTGTGACTGTGTGTGAAAGTTTGAGCCAGGGAGGATCTGTACCCAAGCTCACATACCCAGCTTGTGGGAGGATTTGGTTCTTTACAAACTGTTGAGCTGGGTTTTAAGTTTCTTATTAGCTGTTGGCTGGGAGGCCTCACTTAGGTACTTGTCCTATAAGCCTTTTGTTTAGGCAGCTCATAGTATAGTAGCTGATCTCATTAGGGAAATTTGGAGTGGAGGGAGAGAAGGGAAAC
>PVKA01047286.1:0-14403 GCA_004027165.1 Ctenomys sociabilis | reverse complement strand
ATCATGTATGCACCTTGTACAATACCAAAACATTATGAAAACAGTTTGCAATGTATTATTTCATCGACTCTGTATGGTTATGGTGTTTTGAAACTGTCTGATTGACATTTGTATTTCAATAAAATAAAAATAAATGGAAAAAAAAAGAAATCAAAAGAAGAAATACAAATAGAAATGTATAACAACAACTAAAAAGAATTTAGTCAGATAGGCTAAACTGAACTGCATATACTGCAGGGTGCTAATCAGCTTCTCTTGTTGATTTGAAACTGTCTCATTGCTATTTGTTCTTCAATAAAATAAAATTGAATTTATAAAAAAGAATTTATTTCCAGCCAACTATGTCTACCCTAGGTCTTTTATCAGTAGTTTCATTTTCTAAGTTGGCAAGTAGTGAATGTTTCAAATCACCACTGCACTTTTTTCAAATGCACACCTGGGAAAAAAATCTTCTAGCCAAGCGCAGAGTGATGGAAGCTGTGTTGTTCCCAGCTTATGTGTTTAACACTCTGTAATTTGCGTTTCAAATGAGGTATAAATAAAAATGGGTATGCTTGATTCCAAAAATCATAGACCAAAAAAGGAAAGTGTTTTGCTTTTGTCTTTGTTTTCCAGTGTTAGTGCAAATGGGATCACATTGCTCTGTATGGTGAATCTCTGAATAAACATGTTCAGGTTATCCTCACCTAGGGCTACTAAAGCATAAAGGAGATACTGAGAGGAATGGACTTCAAAATCTGCTTACCCAAATTCCTCAGCCTTCACAAGAGGACCTTGAAGTCAAGACCAATACATGTTATGTTCCCAAAATCATTCAGTGAATTAAGTAGAGCTAAGACCAGTAAAAACATATATCATATTTAGCACATGGCTAAGTGACATAAATGAACACATTTAATTCTAATCCACAGCCTGTGAAATAATGCCACTCTGTGGAGGAGAAAGCAGCCATGATAGAAGTGAAGTATCTTATACCACACCAGACAGTCTGAGGACAGCAGAAGTTGCCTTGGAGACATCTTCATATTCCTATTATCACACAGAAGAGGAAACAAGAGTGCAAAAGAATAATATCTCTCCATAATCATCCAGGGTCCTGAACCAACACCTCCAGGCTCCTATTCCAGTGCTTTCCCTAGGCCTCTGTCTCACCCATTCATCTACTGCAATTCTTTGTGCATATGTGTGCTTTCTGTGCACGTGTGTCAACATATGTAAATCTTCCCTCAGGAAGAGTGTTCAGGAATGCTCCCAGAACAATCACACCAGTTCATCCACTTCTTCAACCAACACAGGTCCCACCCAGAGCTTGAGGTCAGAGACAGAGACTAAACTGTAGGAGAGGAACGGGGCCATATGGTGGTCTAAAGTGCCACAACCAGGGTCCTAAGGGACCAACGGTGCTTCACAGGTACAAGGTCCCAGGCCTATGCTTCTTTGAAGTCCAGTGTGCAAAGCTCAGTGGGTCACGTGTGGCAACCAGGAGAGTAGATATTCCAAAAAAAAGTCTGAGCCACAAGTCTTTCCTTTCCCAGGACAAAGCATCACCCATGTTCCTGCCTCCACTGCAGAACTCAGTATTGTATGTGAACTCCTGTGGGAGAAGAGGATGCACAATGACAAGAGAAAAGACGATGCACAGAGCAATGGTCGTGGTGGGGAGAAAACATGTAATCCAGAGTCAGGGAACCCTGGATTCCTCCCAAGGCATGAACACCCTGAATCTCACTGGGCTCTGCCATAGCAGCTAAGGGCTAGGTATAAGACAGCACAGGACAAAGACTTCAGGTGCTGCAAAAATGCATGTCCAGGCACAGGACAGTCCCTCTCTTTCTGGGTAGGGTTCCAGACAAGCACATGTTCAGGTGAGGTGCTGCATTCTCTGGCAGTGGAGTTGCTGGAAGGACATGAGGAAAGCAAGGAGAGGAAAAATAAATAGAAGAAAACATGAAGCTGGGAACGACATTTACACTGAGCCCAGAATTTCTGGACTCCCTGGACAACTATTTTATTTTGTTTTTGTTATTAATTTTTTGGGGGTTTTTTTACATGACTGAGTACATAGCTCATAATTGCAAAGAGCCGCTGAGAATGAATTTGGTAAAGGTCCCTTTTACTCTACCAGTCTGAGCAGTAACTTGCATCACTGACACAGATTCAACTGTTAAATCCTTTCTCCCCATGGTTACTGGGTGAGTTTTAATTGATTCCCTGGAGCCAGCCAAGACTCCCTCTCTTACTCAGCCCTATGCCCCAACGTTATGGCCCCCAGTGAAATAAGGGACACCTGGTTAAACTTATCATAAGTGGTAGATGACATTTTAATGTAAGGATGACTCAAATATTTTTTTCACTAAAAGGTAATATGATCTGATTTTCTCCAGGTGAGTATTTCCAGGAACATTCTTGCCTTTAAAAGATGTGTGGTTGTTTACTTCACCGTATCAGTGAGAAAAGCATGAAGACACTTGGGGCTGGGCCAGTCCAGTTCCCTCAGATCCTCCTCATCTTTCTCCAGCTCAGAATAAAGGAGAAAAAAAGATAGTGTTTCCTTCTTTGTCCCGTTCAGGTATCAACTGTACCAGAAAATGCTTCCTTGGGTCAAACTTTGAGGCCATATGGTATATTTCCCATCCAAATCCATCTCACTTTGGCTTCAGTAAACTCCCCAGAAAGGCAAGTCCATATTCTTGCCCTCAGATCCTTATTTCATAAAAATATTAAACATCTACCTATACCTTCCCCATGCTTCTCTTCCCTGGGCCATCTAATCCCAAGTCATTCCTAACTCTTGGTCCAAATGTTTCAAAAACATTTTGGCTCAGCAATCCCAATTTTGAATTTCAGCTCAGAAAAGCATAAATATACAAAGTGTAACAAAATCTATTTCAACAATATCAGTGACCAAAACTCCTAATAAAATGATAAGAGAGTGCTTAAAATTATAGTCTATCCATATAGTCTGATACTAAATGAACACTGAAATTATAATTAAATTTCCCTAATAAGAGGCAACTTTAAATTTAGTTTAATAAAATGAAATATATGTATTAGTGTGATTTAGACAATATAATCTCATTTTTAGTTTTTAGAAATATATGAGAGAGAGAGCAGACTAATCTTCTATGATATTAATTACATAAAAATATTAGTAGTTCTTTTCATATGAGTACCAAATTCTATGCAACAAACTTACTTTTTAAAATGGAGAGAAAGTCAATGCTATCAAAAACCCATGTTATAGTCCCTTTTACTACTCTCTCCAATGACTTGGAGCTGAAGAGTTTGTGAACAAACAAGACCTGGTTTTCCAAGAAAACTATAAAAGTGGTGAATGCTCTGCCAGAAAATTAAGGTGGATTCCAAGGAGATAACTGCACAGTCTGTTTCCAAAAAAAAGCATCATTTTGAGAGTCTCAGAGCCAGATCAGACCCTCTGATCCCACTCAGATGTATCTGGGGGTAGGATAAAAAGTTGAGCAGAGAACACCAACATTTCAGGAATCCCAGAAGAAAAGTTATCAGTTTGGAGCAAAGTAACTGGACAGATATTACCCATCTGCATCAGCACCAAGCAAGACTCAGTGCTTGAATTTCTAAAGCCACATCAATTCCTCCAACCTGATTCCTGCACCGTCACCCCAGTCTCCCGGGCTGGACATCACAGCTGGAGGAAAGAAGCTTTTGTTGCAACAGAGATAACTGATTCCAGAGAGAAACTCGCACCAGAGAGCCTCTGGGGGATGGGGACAAAGAGATGTCTCAAGAATTATAACACCAAGAACCCACCTGAGCTCAGAGAAGACCAGGAATTGCTGGATCACAGATGGCTGTCACAGCAGCCTTTCCCCCCTCAATTTCCCTTCAAGGGAGTTTTCCACACTCTGCACTAGTGATCAACACAGGTGTAAAAGCTGAAGAAATAAGCCACAGAAGTGTAGCTCTGCACAGCATGTCTGCACCTTGAACCCTCACTCTAGGTTGTGCACAGAACCCAACACTCACACTAACACAGGAAAGCCAGATCCTGTGACTGCAGATCTAAGCTTCCTCCTCCATCTTGACACTGACCAGGAGTTGGGTCTTTATGTCAAGAACTCAGAAGAGAGGGGTGTCAGGGGCCTGAGAGGTACCTATTCATGAGCCTCTTCATGGCCCCTGTGACCTCCTTGTTCCGCAGGGTGTAGACAAAAGGGTTGAACATAGGGGTGACAACTGTGTAGAAGACAGCAATGACCTGATCTGTGTCTGGAGAGGAGCCTGCATCAGGCCTCAGATAAGCCACAGATGCAGTCCCAAAAAAGAGAATGACCACAAAGAGATGGGAAGAACAGGTGGAGAACAGCTTTCGACGTCCTTGCGATGTTGCAACCCCAAGGATGGTAACAAGAATGCAGGTGTAGGAGGCCATGATCAGCAAAAAAGGGGTCACAATGAAGGCTATTGTCATGGTGAGGTCCCCCATTTCACCCCAGAAGGTACTCGCAGTAGCCAGTCTCAGCACAGGCATGACATCACACATGTAATGGTGGATGATGTTGGCACCATGAAAGGGCAAGGTGAAGATGCAGATGGAGTGGGTGATGCCAGTGATGACACCCATGAGATAAGATGCCCCTAACATGCTAACACATGCTCTCTTGTTCATTAAGGCATTATAATGCAATGGCTGGCAAATTGCAGCGTAGCGGTCATAGGCCATGGCCGTGAGAAGGCAGCACTCAGCAATGCCGAAGAGGGCGAAGAAATACAGCTGGACAAAGCAACTTGCAAGTGGGATGGTGGGGTGGGTGGACAGGAGGTCAGCCAGCATCCTGGGCACGATGGTGGTGGTGTAGAAGATCTCCACCAGGGAAAAGTGGCGAAGGAAGAAGTACATAGGAGAGTGGAGGGCAGGGTCAGCCAGTGTGAGGACGATGATCAGGGAGTTGCCCAGCAAGGTGACCAAGTAGATGCAGAGCACGCCCCAAAACAGAGGTCGTTGGAGGGAGAGAAAAGCTGAGAACCCCAGCAGAATAAACTCCATCACTGCTGTGCCATTGCCAACCTCCATGTTCCCAAAGATAGACTGGTAGGATCTAAAGGGGTTTCGTGCACTTAGGAAGACTAGGGCTGGGGCAGGAAAGATGTGGGAAAGTCCACGAAGACTCCCAGCCCTCAGGACTAGGGTGAGCGAGCACCCATCCTGCTGCGGCGTCCTCCAGAAAATAAGACCGTAGAGGAGAAGGAAGATAAGCCAGAGCAATTCCTGGCTTATGGCAGCAATTCCTGAAGGCTGGATACTTGATGAACTCAGGACGGTTTTTCCACTCACGCAGAGACTGGGTTCTGAGAGTAAAGCGCCAAGAATTCAAGGACAGCTCCTCTTGAGAAAAAGTTGAGATACAGGCAGAAAGCGAGAACAAGACAGATGCCAGGAGATCATAAACAATGGATACTAGAGGAGTGAGAAAGAGAGCAGCAAGAAGACAGAAAGACAAGACATGGGATCAAAGACTAAATAGAGGACCTATGGGGCCTTTGTTATAGAGGTCCCCACGGTCCTCAAAATGCCCTTTCCCCACAGCACATCACAGCAGTTCAGTCTCCCCAAGAGCCTAGTTCCCAGAGCAGAAGATGAAGAGAGAAAACAAATGTATATTCATTTCCTTTTTTGACTGGATCTTCTATTTGGGAAAGATCTGATTTTATTTTTAGTTCTTTATATATTGCACATATTTGTCCTCTGAAAATAGCTGGAAAAGTTTTTACATTTTGTAGATTGTATTTTCACTCTTGGTTTTTTCTTTTTTGATGTTCAGAAACTTTTAAGTTATGATTCCATCTGTTGATTCTCAGTACTACTACCTGTCGACACAGAGCTCTGTTCACAAAGTCCTTAACCAGAGGCATTGCCCTACTCTTCTAGCCAGGTGCTTTTTTGTCAGTTTTTATGGAATGCAGGAGGTTTTTTGTTTTATTTTGTATGGTTTTTGTGTGTGTGTGTGTGAAGCTTTAAAAAATCTACATCTTATACTTGAGCCTCCATAGTTCAAAAAAATGAAAAGAACAAAACAATAAATAAATAAAAGCACTGAGGGGCCAGGGAAATGGCTCAGTGGAATAAGCACTTCCCTGGCAAGTGCAAGGGCCTGAGTTCAATCCCCAGTTCTGCCAGAAAAAAAGAAAAAAGAAACTGGGACACAGCAAAAACAAACAAATAAATAAAGTCCTTACACATGCCTATGACTTCAGGTTTTACCTCTTTTGTCTCCCAGTGGGTTAAATGTTTCTCTGTTCTAACATTTAGTTTTTTATCTATTTCTAACTTTAGTTAAGCACCTGGAGAGAGATATGGGTCTAGATTCAGTATTCTACGTGTAGATAGTTAGTTGTCCCAACATTATTTATTTTATTGCTTTTGTTGGCCTATATGGATTTTTTGTATCTTCTTTGTCTGATTTTGGTAATTTTTATGTGTCAAAGAAATTTGTGTACTTCCTTTCGGCCAGACCCGACATCCTCCAGTAATTTTCCAAAATAACTAACACAAAGGGCAAGAGGAGGGGAACTCGGTATATGTTCTCCAGGCCTTTTAGAAAACTGGGGTTGTTCCTTTGACCACATACATGTGAATCTACAAAAAGGATGACATTGTAGGCATCAAGGGAACGGGCACTGTGCAAAACAGAATGCCTCACAAGTGTTACCATAGCAAAGCAGGAAGAGACTACAACACTACCCAGCATGCTGTTGGCATTGTTGTAAACAAGCAAGTTAAGGGCAAGATACTTGCCAAAAGGATTAATGTGCATATTGAGCATATTAAACACTCAAAGTTGTGATAGCTTCCTGAAACGTGTCAAGGAAAATGGTCAGAAAAAGAAGGAAGCAAAAGAGAAAGGTACCTGGGTTCAACTGAAGGCCAGCCTCTTCAGTTCAACTGAGTTCCCTCCCAGAGAAGCACACTCTGTGAGGACCAGTGAAAAAGAATCTGAGTTGTTGGAACCTATTCCTTATGAATTCATGGCATAAACTAGGGTGTTGCTCTGCCATTCAGTACCTAATTGGCAGCTTAAGTGTTCTAGATCCTACGTAAAAATAAAATTATTCTGTGTTGTGAGAATGGTTTTCTTAGTTGAACAGGCATGCCTTCTTCCCTCAGAAATATTTGCAACAGATTTTCACTGTGCCTAGTAATTGTGTCTAGTCTTTACTCTTCAGTGTTTTTCTTGCTGAAAGATATTGCTGAGGCATTGTGCAGGTGTATACCCAAGTATTCAAATATTTATAAAATATTTATATTGGTTTGAAGATCCTATAAATCATCATGGGGAAAAGATGTACCAAAACAAATGTAAGTCACTTCAGAAACAAATGTAAGTCCATTTCAGTTAAATAAATTGTTTAAAGCAAAAAAAGAAATTTGTTCATTTCTTCAAGGTCTTCCAACTTATTGGACTATAACTTATTCTAAGAAATTTTTAATGTTTTTTCTTATATTTTTCTCTGATCCAGTGATTATTCAGTAATATATTATTTAATTTCTTTGTTTGTGTAAATTATTTTCCTGTTGTTTTCTATATTCATTCCCCTATGGTCCTATAATATGCAGGGGAGTATGTCAATTCTTTTGTATTTATTTAGACCCTACAGAAGTGATGGAAAATCTTTTACAGCTTTCAATGATACAAGCATCCACTGTGGTATACATGTCATAGGTTCACCACCACTGGCCTACATGATAGGCTATTTTGGAAAAGGTCCATGTGCTTTTAAGAAAAATGCATATTCTGTTGTTGTTGGATAAATCATTATGTAGCTTCACTATTAAGTCCATTCATTCAATGGTAGTATTTATCTCTAATACTTCACTGTTAATTTTTTTGTCTAGTTGACCTGTCTAGTGTGAAAGTGAAGTCTATATCCAAACCACCCTGAATATGTTTGATCTCATCTAATATGTAAGTGAAGCATTGAAGTCAACTGCTCTGAACATATTTGTATTTATTTCTCTTTTATGTCCAATAGTTTTTTGTTTTATTAAGTTGCCTAGGCCAAATTCAGTGCACAGATAATTACAATTTTTATCTGTAGCCGGGCATGGTGGCGCATGCCTGTAATCCCAGCACTCGGGAGGCTGAGGCAGGTGGATTGTTGTGAGTTCGAGACCAGCCTGAGCTACAAAGTGAGCTTAAGGCCAGCCTGAGCTGCATAGTGAGACCCTGTCTCAAAAAGACAAAAAAAAAAAAAAAAAAAAAACAATTTTTATTTGTTACTGTTGTCTCTTCCCATCACCAGTATACAGTGGCTGTCTTTTTCACCACTGACCAGTTTTTGACTTGAAGTCTGCTATGTCTGAAAACATGATAATTACTCTTTCTTGCTTTCAGGGAATAATCATATGTCCTATTATTATCAATTCTTTTACATGTACTCTATGAGTTTCTTTTTTGGATGAATTGTGTCTCTTGTAGGAGTTATTTTTCTCATTGTTGAGACAAAATGCCCAACACCCAAAGTTAAAGGAGGAGAGGTTTACTATGCTCACAGTGTGCAGACATTTCAGTCCATAATTATCTGGTTCCAAGGCAGCACAGCATGACAGAGGGAAAATGGTCCATGGCAGGCAGGAAGAAAAGCAGCAGCAAGCTTGCCTTCCTTCTCTCCCTTTACATTCCATCCAAGTTTCAACCTATTGGTTGGTGCTAATCCAATCAAAAAAAAAAAAAAAATGAACAACTGAGATGAATAACATTACCCTGAAGAAGTATCCATGGTAAATGAATACAATAAAAATGCTCAACATCACTGGTTGTCAGAGAAATGTAACCTTAAAAAGTGCTGATATCCCATATTACTCCAGAAAGAATGGCTATCATCAGGAAATCAAATAATAACAAATGATGGCAAGACTGTGGGAAGAAACGATAAGGGAAAGAAAATTAAGCCAATCATTTTGTGTTCCAGTGCTATTTCAAAGCTTAAGTTTCTGTTTCCTTAAATTTGCTTCTTGTAAACCTTGTTGTAGTTACTTCTACATAAAATGTCAAACACCTTTGTTTGTTTGTCACAAGCTAAGGCCATGCTTTGTAGTATTTCTGTAGCTGCATTAAATCCTATCAGCACTACCCTCCCCCCAGGCCCAGACCTAGAACTGAAACTAGAACTGCATGACTATTCTCCCCTCCTGCCCTTCAAAGTCTGCGCTCAATCAGGTACTGAGTGCCCACCACCAGCCCCCCCAATAAACTAGCTAGTCTCTGCAGCTGGTCTCTGCCAGTTACTTAATTAAATAAACACATTGGCCCCCAACAGAAGGAACATTTCTACACTGTTTATGGAAATGGAAATGCCTTTAGCCACAATATAAATCAGTACAGAGATTCCTCAAAAATTACAAATAAACATTTCATACAACCTAGGTATCCCTTTACTAAGTATCTTTCTGAAAAAGTTAATGACATCATATTACAGTGGTACATGTATTCCCATGTTTATGACAACACAACCCATAATAACTAAATCACAAAAGCAGCCTTGTGCCAGCCAAATAGCTCAGCAATTAAAGTGCCTGTAAGCAGGCACAGGGGCCAGGGGTTCAATCCCTAGGCCTGTCATGCTGGTCCCACCCCCAGGGCACACTGAGACAGCAACTAGGACTGGGTGTGGTGGCACATGCTTGTAATCCAGTTCCTGGATCACTACGAGTCCAATCTAGTAGTGAGACCCTGAACACCCTGTAGACCTCTCCCTAAAATACAAAAATAAATAAATAAATAAATCAGCCTTTATGTCCATCAACAGATGAATGGATAAAGAAAATGTGGTACTTATAGACAGTGAGATGTTACTCTGCCACAAAGCAATATAAGCTTGAGTCACTTGTATGAAAATGGATGCACCTTTATATAATGTTGGACTAGGGATATAGCTCAGTGGCACAAGCGCCTGCCTGGAAAGCACAAGGTCCTGAGTTTGATACCAACCACAAAACAAGATATAATGTTAAGTGAAGTATCATACATACAAGCCAATAATCATATGATTCTTCTTATATGAGAAACCCAAAATATTAATCAATTAAAGAGTAAAATAAAAGTCAATAGAAAACAGAAAGACAGATCTTTTATAAAAGGTAAGGGGACAAGAGATGGAAAGAGAGGAAAAAAAGGAGGGAAGGAAGAGGAAGGAATTAGATGGAAAAGTTTTTTTTTTTTTTTTTTTTTTTGTCTTTTTGAGGCAGGGTCTCACTATGCAGTTCAGGCTGACCTTAAGCTCACTTTGTAGCTCAGGCTGGTCTCGAACTCACAACAATCCTCCTGCCTCAGCCTCCCGAGTGCTGGGATTACAGGCATGTGCCACCACGCCCGGCTCAAGATGGAAAAGTTTTAAAATGTATTATGTCCATGTTCCAATCCCCCAATATGAATGCAATCATTATTTACTATAAGCAGGTATTAATAAAAATAAAAGATCAAAAAAATAACAATTTAAAGCATATGTCTACATAAAAATTCATCATACTACAGTGTCATAGTATGAGTTGTAATATGTGAATGAGTTGAATTATTTGTAGTAGTCCAAAATGTAAGTAACTCAAATGCCTATGAACTTTTGTTGGGATTAAGTTGTGTGATATTCAGAGAGAAAATTGGTCAGCAATGGTCGTGACTCATGCACATGGCTGACACTGGCAAAGGATCTACACGCCTGCGTCTGTGTCTGTTGCTCTCCGGCCTGCACGACCATTTGCACACCCGGAGCAGCGCTGGACAGCATCATCGAGTGCTCTGCGGTCACCACCTTCTGAGAGCCAGATCAAGGGACTCGAATGGTGAGAAATGACATTCATTTAAGAAAAGAAATTGACTCCAGTATTTACTTCAGTGCATTCCTGTGTCCCAGAGATCTATCTCCCACCTTCTTCTCTTCCATGCATCACTATCTTCCAGCATCTAGATTCTGAAACTCTGGAGAAGCTGACTTGCTGCTATTTACTCTGCTATCTTTCTAGAAGTCTTGTGTTGATTTTTTTGAGATGGGTTGTTACCATGTAGTTCTGGATGAATTTTATCTTATTTTGTACTCCATACTGGCCTTGAACTCACAGTGCTCCTCCTATCTTAGCCTCCTGAATGTAAAGATTGCAGGCATGCACCATCAACTCCAGTTCTTAACATATTAAACTCCAGTATTTGGAGTAATTTTCACAACTATCATAAGTAATAAGTATCTCCATCTTAAGATATTGGTCCAGAGAGGTCAAGTGACATAGAATACAGGAGAGATGAAACTGTATGGCAAATGATTACATTTTATAATTTTATTATAGCAAAAGGTAATGTTATTAGCTTCCCTCAAAATACTTCCTTTCACTTTAAATGCACTTATCTCTTCATTCTTGCCACTTCCTGAAGCAGTTCTCAAAGTTCTGTTTTATGAGTGTCTTTATAAACTGGTCAAAACCAATGGAAGGTGCTGCTGAGTGCTGTCCAATGGAAAAGTAGGGACAGAAAGGTAAATATTTGAATCATTTCAGCATATCTTGACAACTATGACAGTGCAACTGTGGACATGGAAAGAGGACTTCCAGAACTGCTTCAGAGAGTGGAGGGAATGGTGGGTTAAGTATGAAAGTGCATGAAGCCACATGTCACATTTTGAGAGGGACTTACTACAGTGACTTTTGCTGTAATATTCTTTTTTTTTTGTCTTTTTTTTTTTTTTTTGAGACAAGGTCTCAATACGCAGTTCAGGCTGGCCTTAAGCTCACTTTGTAGCTCAGGTTGGTCTCGAACTCACAAAAATCCTCCTGCCTCAGCCTCCCGAGTGCTGGGATTACAGGCATGTGCCACCATGTCCGGCTTGTAATATATTTTTGTTTCAATTTTAATATTCATCACATAGTTTGATCATGCCTCATATCATCCAGTGCACGAGAGGAGACAAGCTACAAATATAACCCTTTTATTTTCACTGTAGAGATGTTCCCAAGGGACATGTGTCCTCTGTGTTCTTATTCTTACTGATTTCTAGGTTCTTGAACATTTTAAGTATTTGAAGATCAAAGTCTCATGAAGCACAGAGCAAATGTTTCGTACTCAATTCAACATAAATGTATCTAGTGGTATAGATCTTGCCAATATTATCTCCATGTATTATCTTACTTTTCTGATTCAGCCCCATGAATAAAGAGGAATCATGTTTGTTAGACTAAAAAAAAAAGAAATCCAAAAAAAAAAAAAAAAAAAATCTACAAACTGCAGTACAGGGTTTCAGGATAAAGCCTGAGGGGATTTGACTGACCTTATCAGATACAAAAGCTACATCTTTTGTTGTATAGGTCTTGCTTTATCTTGATCTTAACCACCCAGCAGAAAAGTATAAAAACAAGGTATAGAAACTAAAGCCATATTAATATGCTGAGCTGTAAAAGGCTCAAGTCAACAACTTCTGACATTGCCAGTCTTACAGAAAACCCACTACTATTATGCACTACTGGACTATATTGGAACATTTTGCTGAATTCATGTACCCATAATATTTAAATGACAAAACTAAACCAAAAAAAAAGGGGGGGTATACAAATGAAGGACCATTTTGTTGCTGTACATTCAAAATAGTTAGGATAGATATACAGCTACATTCTCTTAATTCAATGAATAGAAAGATTTGTTCTTATAGTGTTTGTGGATAGGATATCATGTCTGTATCTGGTACTATGAATAACCACTAAGACAACAATACCCAATATATTACTTATTGAAACTGCCTTACTAATCAGTTTTGAAACTGTCTCGTGGCTATTTGTTTCTCAATAAAATTATTTTTAGAAATTGTGTGATATTGAGATTAAGGCGTATGAATTGTCACTGGTTTAGCATAGTTTTGGGTGTGAACAATGGGAAGCCCCTCCTTAGGTATAGGTGGCACCACCCAAAAGGCAGACAGCTAGAAAATATAAAGGGCTGTTGCTTCTTGCTGCTGCTGCTGCTTGCCATCTCCTGCTCGGTACACCATGAACTGTTTCCCCCTGCAGCTTCCCTCTGCCATCCCATCCTGCCTTGGAGCCAGCCAACGGTGGACAGAAACCTCTACAAACTGTGAGCCAAGATAAACCGCTCCGCCTTTAACTTGGGGCGTTGGATATTCTGTCTCAGCAATGACCAATGTGACTAAGACAGTCATAAGAAAAGTTGAAGCGTAGCTACTTCCGCCAACATGGATGCATCTGGAAAACAAGATGCTAAGTGAAAGAAGCCACTCACAAAATGTTACATATTGCATGACTTTTTAAAGAAGAGGTCGGGGGAACTACCTAGTCGGGGCCCCCTCTGACCCTCTCTCGGACAGCAGCTTTCTTTCCCTTAATAAATCTATTCTGCTCATAAAGAAAATAAAATAAAGAAGAGGTCATACTGACAAAGGATCTACAAAGTGCAGTACAGGGTCACAGGATAAGATACAAAAGTTACATTTCTTGTTATATAGGTCTGGCTTTATCTTGGTCTTAACCATCCAGCAGAAGAGTATAAAAAGGAGGTATAAAAAGTAAAGCCAGGCCGGGCGTGGTGGCGCATGCCTGTAATCCCAGCACTCAGGAGGCTTAGGCAGGAGGATTGTTGTGAGCTCGAGACCAGCCTGATCTACAAAGTGAGCTTAAGGCCAGCCTGAACTGCATAGTGAGACCCTGTCTCAAAAAGACCAAAAAAAAAAAAAAAAAAAAAAAAAGTAAAGCCATATTAATATACTGAGCTGTGAATGGCTCAAGTCAACAACTTCTGCAGATAACCCACTACTATTGTGGACTGCTGAACTGTGTTGGATTGTTTTTCTGAATTCATGCATCTACAGTATTTAGATGCCAATGGAATACCCATCCCTGACAGGACTAAACAAAAAAAGGATACAAAGGAAGGACCTTTTTGTATTGGTATATACAGAATAGTTAGGATAGATATACAGCTACTTTTGTTTAACTCAATGAGATTTGTACTAATAGTGTTTGGATAGGATATTCTGTTTATTTTGTGGATAGCCACTAAGAAGGTAACAATGTACAATGTATTAGTTAGAAAGAAAGAAAGAAAGAAAGAAAGAAAGAAAGAAAGAAAGAAAGAAAGGAAGGAAGGAAGGAAAGAAAGAAGAGGTCATCCCATAGAGAGGTAAGAGGTGAGTGGTTGTGAAGGTTGGGGAAGGAAAAGATGAGAGGAGACTCCTAAAGAATGCTGAGCTAGACAGCAACCATTGAAGAACAGTAGCCATGGCCCTCTGCTATCCCATGGCCATGGGCCTCAACAAGGGCCACAAGGTGACTTAGAATGTGAAGGGGGCCAGGGAGATGGCTCAGTGGAATAAGTGCTTCCCTGGCAAGCACAAGGGACTGAGTTCAATCCCCGGTCCTGCCAAAAAAAAAAAAAA
>PVKA01047285.1:0-14406 GCA_004027165.1 Ctenomys sociabilis | reverse complement strand
TGGGTATCTCCTTTGATAATTTCACATTTTCTATTACATTGCCTCATAAATATTTTCAAACTCTTGTACATTCTTAATGTATTCAAAATTCCTTCAAGAAGCAACATTGTTAGAAAACAAAAGCTAAGTTTTAAGGTAAAGTGGGTTGCTTCCTGTTTATAAATGCTTTTGCTGAGAGAAACCAGTAGCTAGATCAACTTTATAGTTATTGTTAGTGTTTCTGGGTTTGTTGGAGAACAGTGACTGAAGTTTAAACTTTGATTTCATAAAGGTGACCCTGTTTGAAATTTATATTACTTTCATTTTCCATTCATATGGAACATTTGAGGTGACAATCCAAATTTATTGTTTTGACCCATTCTCAAAATGATTTCTCTGCAAATATAAACAATTTATATGTGCATGCGCATGTGTGTATGTGTGTGTATGTATTAGGGAGTGTGTATTAGGATATAAACTCTAGTCCTCTATCATGAATTTTTAAAAAATGTATATCTGTAATACAAATATTGTCCTACTCATATATCATATATATGTATGTATGTACATTTGAGTACGTTTGCATATGTATAGATGTGGATACATTATTCTTGAAGACTTAATAATGAATTACTGGGGAAATAAATTAATCACTGAATATGTGTGAAATCATAAAGCATAATATATCTACAATATCTTCAATATTGTATTTTAACTCTTTTTTATAGTCAAGCAAGCATACACCTTAGTTGCCTACATTGATTTATCTTTCACCTGTGTGTGGCAAATTCCCCTTGTTACTAGTCTGACATCTTTAAATGTTTAAATTGGCTAGGAAAGTCCAGGGTGTTCTTGTTTATATTTTTAGTGCATCTGAGTATCATAATACAGAGTTTAGAAACTAGTAACAATGGCCTGGATGAAATTTGCAGATGGAAATTTCTCAGTGAAACTCATTTGTATTCGTTGTTCAATTTAATATAATTTTATATTCATTAAGATTTACATAATGAACCAGACCCAGGTGAGTAATTTAATATCATTTCCAGTCCCACAACAATGACCCCACACACACACCTACAATGCCATCAAATGTGTTCCCCAGCCCCTCAATTCTCTTATGCCATTCTGTAAAACAGATGGAAACACTTGAGGACTAGTAATATTCATCATTCACTCCAGACAAGCTAGCAGCGTGTCTGCTAAATACTTTGCATTTTTGTAGCCTGTGAGAAATGCAAAGAAGATGCAGTTCGTGACTTCAAGGCACAGAGAACTTAGCTGGAGGACAAGACATGCTGACCAGAGCACCTCCGTGGTCAAACAGGGTTGGAAAGTGAAATGCCAAGTTTTAAAAAAAAGCAAGCATTTCAAAGATTTACAATATGTTAGAGTTCTGTAACTTTTAAGGACATAAGAGCTGGTTTGACTCCTTTAATATTTAGCAAGCCATAATGAGCAATGTGAAGTACATTTTATTGTAGTTTGTTAGTTAATTTATGCAGACTATAATGCTTGCATCCCTTGTGTGGAATTGGTGCATTTGTACATATTGCATCTTACTTGCATTACTACATCACTTTTTCCTCCTCCTCCCTCCTGCTGACCCGATTTTCTAGTCTCCTTCCCCTTTGAGAGCATCTGTCTCTGAGCATGATCTCTCTACTCTACTTTATTACTCCTTTTATTTTTCCTCCAGTTCAGACTTATATGTGGTTAGCTAAATGTAAGATTCACTTGCTTCCTGGTTCATCAATCCATTTGTCCTTTTGCAGGCTCTCAGATTCACTTACTGAATAGGATAAAGCATTTAACATTCTGTGAATTTCAAATAGCAGTTAACCATAGTACATACCCTGCTGTGTGTGTCTGAAATCCCGTGGACAGCTGCTTACCAAGATGCTGGCTTTTTCCCTTTCTCTATTGGTGGATTTTGTTAAATTTCTGGAAATGTCTTTGATGGAATTTGAAATACATCTTTGATATGCTCTCAAGTGGCCAAAGTCTGTCTGTCTGTCTGTCTAAGTCTGTCTCTGTCTCCATCTCTGTCTCTGTCTCTCTCTGTCTCTCTGTCTCTCTCTTCCCCCCTTACCCCAGTCCTCTCTGCACTTTGACCTACTGCACTGTCTGATTTAATCTCCTCTCAGGTTTTTATGCTTTCTCCTGCAATACCTCTCTTTATCGGCATTCTGGTCTTTGAACTTTTACTGCTCAGTCTCTCCAGAATTTCAGTTCCATCTTCTGAACTCATGAGTAACAATAAGTTATGGCCATCATCCTTCACTTGTCTCCAGTCCAAAGACTTTCTCCAGGCAGGAAGCAGGGATGGTAATAAGCTCACTGTCAAATGGAGGAAGATTCTGTTTTTCTGTAGTGACTAAAATCCAGGCATGTTGCTCAATACTTTGCAATAAATGCAGCAGAATCTCACAACCAATCATCCAAGTAAAAATGTCAGTGAAGCCAGCATTAAAAACCTTTATTTAATTATATATTTTCAGTATCTAGACTTGAATTCATAATCTCATGCTTGCCATGCATAAGAAACTCTACCTTAGGCATACAGGATAACTTGAATTTGGGAGCAACAATAGTCATTTTTCTGTCTCTTTCATTATACATTGGGGCAAAGAGTTGATTTTGTGAGGAGTTTCAACTCAAATTTCCTCATAGTTCTAGCATGTTCAAGGAGAAAACCAAGTGTTTATTTTGCCAGTGCTTGGCTGGATGGAGATCAAAATAAGTACAGAAAGACAAACAGTGAGAAGAGAGAAAAATCAGTAAGATACAAAGATGGAGAAAGATTTTTAAACTTGCTTTATTCCAAACAATAAATTCAACTGTGATTTTTACATTAAAATTTACCTAAAGTACCACATTTTGCACTCAGTCTGGACTACAGAAAGCCAAATAAGCAGTAGCATCTATTTTGCAGAATAAGAGAGCGGGATGCTAAATGACAGATCTAGATGATGAGGGTCAGAAAGGAAGAGTAAGGATGGGACCAGTTCTGTGTGGTCCCCAAACATTCAGTGACTTCATGTGTTATACTTCACAGAGACAGCTAAGAAGGAAGCAACAGGTTGTGGAGTGCCAAGATCTCTGTGTGGTGTCACAATAAAGATATTTCATTGATGAGGGAACGCCGGTCTGACATTGGGAAAAATGGGACAACAATAATTAGCCAAAGAAAGTTATGTATCTGGAAGCAGTGTATATTTTTTATGAAATATTTAAGAATAATTAAATCTAATGGAGACACAGTTTCAAAAGATAGGAAGTTGCTTATTTAAATTCAATCTCCAGTTCCTCAAAAAAAAAGGAAAGAAAAGCCTAAAATACTAGATAGTCTAGTAATACTGTAAGGAATCATGTGGCCTAGAGATCCCTGTATGACATTGCCAAGGAAGAATGCTGTTTTTCAGTTTAAGGCTTCGGAGGAAACTATTCTTAAAAGTAATTGTATTTTGTTAGTCTAAATTTAATGATTATTTACAATATATAGTTAGCAAGTTGAAGGAGCAATGGCATAATGACTTTTAATTGTGGTTAAAAGCATTAAAATCATTTTCCCAATTGGCTTGGAGCAGTGGAGGGTAGAGAATACACCATGAGTGTCAGACCTGCTCCAGGTACACCTTCGTGTTTCTCAGCTTCCTTATACACTGTGTATCATCAGACCGATTCCTCCTCATTACTGCAGTACCTGGCTGTACTCAGCTGGTACAACTGGCCTCCTGGGGCTTTGGGGATTGGCTTGTGCTCCCATGCAAAGTAGGGCCTTATAATTAACAGACTAATGAGGAATACCTTGCTCCCCCATCAAGGATACTGCCTTCAACCTGCTACTAACAAGAAGCACTGCATGGACCACATATTCCAGGTATTTCCATCTCTGTTTTCAGACTCCACTCCTGTGCCTCTCAGTCTTTTTTTGGCTTGGTGCTCCCTGGAGTATTCAGGAAAGATAATTTTTATGTGTTTCTTTTGATACAAGAAGATACTTCCATAAGAAAGCAAATAAGCCTTCATATATTGGAGATTTTGCAAGGTGAACAGAATCGTACAGGACACATTTTATAACAGCATTCTATTTTGAATCCCCCAAGAATTACATACCACAAATGCAGGAAATCTATCCATACACTAAATACTAATGAATCCAGATGAGGGCCTAGAGCTCAAAACAATGCCTCCTACCAGTCCAAGTGGAAGCCTAGAGACGATAGCAAAGTGCCATGCAGGCCTGCTTCATGAATCTGTGCTGGAAAGGCCCAAAGGTCAAGGGTGGAGGCTAGGAAGTCTGTGCCAATGGTATGAAAGATCTGTGCTAGCAAGCTAAGGGGTCTGAACTGGAGCTGGGAAACAATGCTCCAGGAAGGCACCAGAGCTTCCCCAAAAAGCACCACAGCCATCTGCAGCAACAGTGAGGTTCCAGACTCCTCCAGTGATGAGGAAAGGTGAGTTCCCATCAGGACAGTCAGTGTGACAAGCTTCATGAGGCTGAACAGTGCACCATCTTCCCCTTGAGCCAGGAAATGGTGCTCAAGACGAGGACCCAAGCTTCTCTAAAGTTCATTGGGAAAGCCAGCATCAGAAGGTCCTCCAGCAGAACAGCCCAAGAGAACTGGCAGCTTGCAGCAGCTCCGCCAGCTTCTCCAAACAGTATCTGTAACAGCGTGTTAGCCGCTTCTCCTCTTCTACCATTATATGGCTGACTGGCAACACTCCTCAGGTGGGCCTTCTGCACCCAGCATGAATGAAAGTCAAACATGATCTCATGTCATTTTATTAAAATGTATCACAATTGAGAAGACTTGAAAGCAAATAAAAATAGCAGACAAAGCAAAATAAGGATAATTAAGCTTTATTTTGTATTTTTGTGTGTTTAATCTTTTACATATTTCATAGAAGACCATATAAATAAATTTTTTTCTTTCTTGTTTGGCTTCTTCTACTTAACATAATGTCCTTCAGGTTCATTCATGTTGCCACAAATGACAGGATGTCTTCTGTTTTAAGACTGAGTAGCATTGCATTGTGATGGGTCTCATTTTGTCCTTGTCCATCAGCCACCAGAACCCTTAAAGTGCTTCCATTTCTTGGTGATTGTGGATAAAGCCAGCGAACAGAGAAATGCAGGTAAACACTAAAGCCCTTTGGCCATTCACATAAATACTGGTTACAATCTAGTTTGTTTCTTTGGGAACAGTGACGGACAGCCTGTTTTCTCTCCAAATCCTCTAGATTTTTTAGAAAGCAGAAATCCATCCTGCAACTTTAAAGAACGTAACTAAAAGGTAAATGGTGAGTTAAATAGAGTACGGTATTTTAAGTAAAGATGTTATACATATTCACATGGGCAGAAGAGGAAGTAGCAGAAAAGGAGAAACAAGAAAAAATACACAGATTGGTATTCTTCACATTTTTTAGGATCATCACCCTCACTAAAATTTGCTGCACATAACCTCACTAACCTGTTAAACAGCTTTTCTGTGTAATTTTACTTCTCATCTTTCTATTCTTTCTTCTCTCATTCCAGTTTATTCTATTGCATATTTAAAATGATGCCAGAATTAATAACTTAACACTAGAGGTAGAGATTGTAAAACATACTTTTAAGTTCAATAGTATTCAGTATGTACTGTTATACAAATATCACAAAAATTGAATTTTGTAGTTTTTTTCATTACACACTAAAATCCTAAACCTTGTCACACCTAGTCTCCCACTTTCTATGCTCTTTCTCACTAACCGCCAATTCAGTTTTTTCCTTTTAGATCCATCTAAGGGTAAAAAACACACACAACATGTGATCTTTTCTAACGGGTTTAAATGAATATGGCATCTTAAGGGTTAACCAAATCATAGCATATTTACCTATTTCACCCCATTTATTGCCAAGAAATATTTCCTTATATAGAAAAGCTAGAAGTATTTATGCATTTGTCAGTAAATGAATAATAAATTTGATCATCTTTAGGGCTATGATGGCTAATGCTAACATACACGTTGATCTACAGTTTGCATGTTGCTGTGTGGATGTTTTCAGTTGTCTTGGATATACATGTAGAAGTGGAATTTTAGGGCACACAGCAAGTCTGTGTTTTGTATTTTCAGCACCTTCAGCCTGCGTTCTTTACTCTTTCTAACGAGGGAGTGTCCATATTTCTCTACAGTATGGCCATGACTTGTCAGCATGTGTCTTCTTTGCAGTGTCTGGAGTGCAGTTATACCTCCTTGCAGTTTGACTTGCATTTTGACTAATTAATTATGCTACATATATATTCATTTTATTGTTCATTTGGATGGAGAAAGAGTCATTCACACATGAACCCTCATGAAAGTGAGTTATTCATCTTTTCATTATTTAATTATGAGTATAGTTTATATAGTGTAAGTTCAAATACCTTACCAGATATAGGTTTTGAAAATACGTTCTTTGTTATATTTCTTAATGGTTTCAATTACATAAGAAAAAGTTTTCCTCTTAATTGTTTAATAAAACTAAAATTGTGCATATTTATGATATATATTAAAACATATTCATATATTTCATTATTTAAGATATGCATACAGATCTTTTGGTTCAAAATATAGTGCTTAAATAGTACTTAAGTAGTATATCAGAATATAGTACTTAAAATCTGTTCTTCTAGAAAGTTTTGAGTTTATAAGATGTTATTCAATATAACCATGATAAAGAACAATAGATTTCCTGAAACTGTTTCTCTCTGTCTTTTTTCTTATGATTTTGGTACAGGGTCTCACTATGCAGCTTGGATTCATAGTGATCCTCCTGTTTTCAGCCTCCCCAGCAGTGGAATTATAAGCATGCACCACCATGCCTGGACACTGTTGCTCTTTTCTAATTAAAAAATTGACTTTACCAACATCTCACAAATCTTTCCCCTCATAACTCTCAGTAACTCCTGTTTCATTCTCAGTTCAACTTTTTACCTTCCATGTAAATGTGAGATTGTGTAGTATTTGGATTGCTGTAGCTAACATAGTCACTATGTATATTTTGAAATATTTTCTACTTCAAAGCTGAAATTCATTTCATTGGGCATGCACACCACATTTTATACTTTCATTCTACATCTCATCAAATGATGTATGCACTGGTTGGTGATGGATTCCTATCACCGTTATTGTGAATAATGCTGTAGTGAACAAGGAAGTACAGATGTTCTTTGCATAGATACCAAGTACTAGGATGGCTGGAACGTATGGTAGCTGAATTTTAATTCCCTGTGCAGCCTCCATACTGGTACCTAATATGTAATGAATATATATACGTTATCCATCTTACCTTTTTCTTGTGATTCTGGTATTATGTGTAAGGCATCACAAATAATGCACTGTACTGTTCATGGCTTTAGTTTTTATAATCGAATATGCCAGAAACATAATATTTCTGTGCATAACATTTTAAAATGAAGCATATCAATAAATCTAGGAGAAAAGAGAATACGGTTTCATACATTAAATAGTGTAATGAGAAACAAGAGTGTAAGTAAAAATAGAACATGGACATTCATGTAAGTATATTTTAGAAAGCTATTTCAGGCAAGTCAGTGGTAGATGACAATGATAATTTCAAATTGTGTGCATAATGTAAGCTTCCTGGTATCAAGTGCTTTCAAGCATTAAAACTGTCTTCTCTGATGGTTCAGGTAAATTCTAATTTTGTTTGTTTGTTTGTTTCTGGAACCAGGGATTGAACTCAAGCCCTTGCACTTGCCAGGAAAGTGCTTATTCAACTGAGCCATCTCCCTGCCCCAACTCAAAGTGTTGAGCAGAATGATCAGATTCTATTGTAATGTGATATAAAGAAACAACTTCTTAGCTACATGTTAATGCGTGCCTGTGTGCCCTTGCCATCCTTAATCCTTGCCAGCCTGTGTGGTTAAGATAAACCCTTCATCTTTCATCATATTTCACTGCAGTTCAGCTCAGAAATCTGGTCTCAATTTTAGGAACTTATTTAAATTTTTTAAAAGACTGAACATATCCATTTCAAATGTATCAATTCTTCATTTTTGTGAATAGACAAGTTGACAAGTGACAAGAAAACATCAGTGTTCTTCTTGAATTGAGTTAATCTCTAAAATCAAATTACTCAGTAAACTCTTCCAAAGTTCTTATAGTCTAAATGCGGCTTTAACAAACTGCAAACCACTCATCAGCCCAAGTACTGCTGAGACGAACTACTCAGCATCCATCACATGTGAAAACCCTTGGATCAGTACAAGAGTGGCACTGAGTACTTGCAGTGTCACACACTGTCACCTGATTAAATAGAAAAGCCTAATGAAGAGACTGTATGCAGCAGCTTTCCTTCATTATTCCCTCACATGTAATGTCACAGGCAGCATCTGGTGTCAGGAAGACATCATATTTTGACTTATATCCACAATAAACTCTTTGGAAGCCATAAAACATGCAGCAAATTGGCTCAGAAACATCCATTTTTAAATAGCTGACATTAATGATGTATATAGAGAGAGCAAAGAGCTGTGTTTTGTGCATCTTGGTATACTATATTTTCTGGGGAAATCTTTCTGAAAGAAAAACGTGTGCATCAAACTTCCTTTTAGGAAGCAATGGCCCCTCTAGAGCACGAAAAGCTCTGACAGCGGTATTTCCTCATTTGAAAGGCTGAAATGTACCATGAGGCAAATGCAATTATGTACCATTAGCATATTTTTGTAACTAGTAAACATGCAAAAATATGACCTTATAGTTTACTTCACAAAGCTTGATTAATTAACTTGCCACACAGATTCTGCTACTGTTCTTAAAATATGTAATTAAAAGTGCAGTAAAGAAAGAAAGCTTTATGGGTCTTGCTGGGATGGAAAAGAAAATCTTTGCAACAATGTATTGGGCACTGAAGAGCCAGCTAAAATATTTGAAAATATACCTGAGAATGTGGCAGCAACTTCATATTCTCTTCACATCGTGCACCCTCTTAAAGTAAACAAATAAATTTAAAATTAGCTGTAATTATGATAAAAATTGTGCTATGTTAGGGGTATGTTTTGCTAAGTGAGCTATAGTTGCAAAACATAAAACAAATCCTGTATTTGTGTGGGGAAAAGCACAAAATGGACATGAAGATTTTTTAAATTTTATAATTATCTCTCTTGACTTCTGCAATGAATTTGATGGAACATATTTAATTTATTTAGAAATCCTCTATTACCGGGCCAGGGAGATGGCTCAATAGAATAAACGCTTCCCTGGCAAGTGCAAGGACCTGAGTTCAATCCCCAGTGCTGCCAAAAAAAAAAAATCTTCTATTATCATCTATGTACACTAAACCCAGTTTGAATAAAGTGTGGAACTTAAATGTGTGGTTTGAGACAATTTTAGTGCTGCAATGTGAAAAATAGGAAAGTACCTTAGCACTATTTTAGTTTTTAGAGTTACATTTAATTTTTGCTTCTATATGTATGATTCTCAGCTGTATTGCATGACATGCCTTATGAGTCCGAGAAAGAAGGGATTTTAGTAAATCCTACCTTTAGACTGCAACTATAAATGATTTGAGGTAGGTTTGTCTGTAAAAGTGTGTAAAAGTGTGTAGCATTAAGGAAAGAGTGCTGCTGGCCCACTATGCGATCGCCTCTTTCACTTATTAAATAATGAGTATTTCTGGAAGCTGGAAGCTTGGACCGCCAATGAAAGAATTTCTTTTTCGAAGTAGCTAAGTGATAGAATATAGAAGAATTGAGAAAGTTCTTGACAAACTTGATAATAGGTATCTTTTGATTGGTCTTACTTTTAGTTCTGAAGACATTTTGGTCAGGGTACGCTATTGCCTTGTCAGTTTTAATTTTGTAGAAGTCAGCGTGTTACATTTGAAAGGCAGCTACAGAGGACTCAGATGGAGAACAGGAAACCGCTTTCTTATTCAAGGCCTGTTTCAGTCCTCAGACATAAATTCAACATATCTAGATTTTCTATTGTTATTTTGTTTAACAAAACTCAAAAATAAAATTCAATATTAAGCAATACTAATGCGAATAATAAATAAATGTAATCTAATCAGAATGAGCTTTTTAAAATATGACAAGATAACTTTGCAATGCTGAAATAAATGTAGTTTAAATCAAAAGAACCTAAACAGAAAAATCAGAGGCAAAAGTCCTTTAAAAAGATAAAATCCCATAAAAAAAAAATCAATAAATGTAAACCTTTTTTAAAGGATTTAAAATTTAAAAGATAACATAACAAAAATTAATATAGGATTATAACAGTCACTTATTAAGATTGAGGTTAAAGAATAAATCCAGTGCTCACGAAAAAATATAGTTAACACCCTTTAAAAAAGTACAATTTTCCTAGGTGGTATTACTTCCTTCCCCATCCCTGGGACAAAATGCCTGTCATGGACTTATAGTTTCAGTGAAGTCAGTCCGTTATCATGGGTCCAAGGCAGAGATGGTGTGGCAAGAAGGTACGGCAGAGGAAAACCGCTTGCTCCACAGCAATCACGAAGAAAAGAGAGCAAAGAGGAGCCAGGGACAAGAACACACTTTCTAAGGTGGAATTCTCACTTCCTCACCTTTTTTCCTGGAACCCATCTCATAACAACAACATAGCTACAAAAGCATCTGTGGGGTAGTTTACAATAAGTCTAAAATCTTTATGGTCAGATTACCTTGAAAAGCCCAACTTCTGAACATGGTAAACTTTTGTGGGTCCTTGTAGATCTAAATAAAAACAAGAAAAAGTAATTCATAATTCAACAGAAAATCTTCTTGACATCTACTTTAGATCATTCATATCTAAAATAAACTCCCTATAAGAAAATCTAGAGAGGGCTGTCAATGTAGCACACTGTTGAATCCTGAGTTCAATTAGAAGGTTAAAAAAATAAAAGAAAAACTACTTAAGACTGCATTCTTATATACAAAATAAATTTATATTTCCAAGTTGTAGAATGCCCAGGATTATAGAATCAATATTCTAAGTCTGGTGACAGTCCTCTTTCTGGCTCACAAAGGCTTCCATTCATGTGCAGACAATGTCAAAGGACATCTCCATCATATGAGCAATGATTGCCTTAGGAGGCCACCACCCTATTCATCTACTTCCTTCCTAAAGGCATCATTTCTTAATACTATGGCCTTGAGGGTTAGGATTTCACATTTGCCGACATTCACCCCAGAGGCTGCCTTTCTGCTATATTTGATGTTTTCTGATCAACAAGACTCTTTGATTTTCTCCTGAATTCATGTAACTTACACTGAAGAACAGCCCTTAAGGAAACAATCATCCCAATCCACATTATCTATGACTAAACTTTACTAATGACTTAATTAATCTTCAGATTCAATTCCCTAGAAGCTATCTTACTGACCAATGAACACCTACAATGTGTGAAGAATGGAATGTGAACAGGGACCACTGTTAATTACACTGGTACTGCCAATACTGGACATAGGGAGTGTGGCCAGTGTTTCATAGCTCTGTTATATTTTTACCTTATTTTTATGATAAAATGGAATTGAAACTATGAAAATAAAGAAGTATTTGCTTTACAAGCACTGTGTTTAAGTCTGAAATACATTTTTTTTTTTCTGTGCAGAACTTTACATTTAAGCAAACTTCCAATTTTGGAGATAAATCTTATTTCAGCCATTTAGAGAAGTTTCAGGCATCCTATTGAGTCATTTGCTTTCCTTAGTATTAGGTAATTCCATGAGTTTAGAAATTTCTTTCTTTGTTTTCATAAATATGATCTGTCTATATTCTGTATTTTTTTTCTTTCTGTATTTAGGGTAGGGTCTACAGGGTGTTCAGTGTTCAGGTTCTCACTAAATAGATCAGACTCAGAGTGATCTTCCTGTATCCAGCCTCCCAAACACTGGGATTTCAGGCACGTGCCACCATACCCAGTCTCAACCTCAACTTCAGCATGCCCCAGGGGTGGGGCCAGCAGGACACACAGAGTATCGAACCAGCTGCTGCACTCTGCCAAAGTGGCGCTTTAGTCCACTGAGCTATCAGGCCAGCCCCCTTGTATTCTGTGTTAATGTGGCATATACAGTGACTCCTCAGCAAGGTGCAAAGCTCGCTGCACTCATGTAGCTGCTCAGATCTCAGCCCTCAGTGCATTACCTTTCACAGTGCAGAGTTTCATTATTATCAAACAGCAGCACAAGAAGCAGCATTGGAATTCTGTTTCTCTAAGCTTTGAAGGTGTTAGTGACAAATTGTCTTTTCATCCTATATCTCACCTATAGCACTGCAGGATCATTTCTTAGCTCTAGTCCAAGGATATGACCACTTTTTGAACAATAAAACTTAGTAAAATCACATTTTTCGGTCCTAGGATTTGATAGGAAAGACAAAGTCACTATGATTCAATTGACTTCATTTTTAAATTTAAACTCAGCCAATTTGTTTTTTCTTTACTTTTGCTTATTGTTTTTCACTTTTAAATTTTATTAGCTTTGGATTTAGCATGCTTTTATCTTGATGCACAAGGATTAAAAAGTAAATGATGTGTTGTTTTAATCAATTTTCCACAGTGTTGGAGAGATATTTTCAAAAGAAATAATGCTTCCCTTTATATTTTTGTTTATTTATTATTTTTTATTCATTTAATAAGAAAAAAATAAAATAGCAATAAACAGTTTCAAAATAGTTTAATAGGATGGTTACAGTAATTAATACATTGAATATATTCCTACTTCCAGTTCAGTTTCCCTCTTTCAAAAAAAAATTTCCATTTTAACATATCTCAAGTGAAGGGTTTTATTTTTCTTTTCTTTTCTTTTTTTTTTTGCAGAACCGGGGATTGAACTCAGGCCCTTGCACTTGCCAGGGAAGTGCGTATTCCACTGAGTCATCTCCCCAACCCTCTGAAACTTTCTAACTAATTTATTTCTGTTTCTTCTACGTGTAAAACTGAAGGGACACAAACAATATAATTTAATGTTCATTCTAAAATGGAACATTCAAAGATATTCTCTCATGAGCCTTCTTTTCCAACTTTATGCTTCAAGCATTGTATTAAAAATTCCATTTTTTATATTAAATCATTATCTTTAATTTCTATCTAGCCCTCTGTCATAATTTAAGTGGTTTATTCCTTCATTGATGCAAAGGAGGTGATTTCTAATATTTTTGATGTTATGAGTTACTATTACTCTCTTTGTAAACAAAGGAAAGTTAGAAAGAAATGAAGTGAGGATATTTTGCTTTCTTTCTTTATAGTTGTTGCACTGTTAGTGTAGAAAAAGGATAAGTGTGTTTGTTTAAATAAATAAGAATTTCTAAAATGTTAACATGGAACCTGAAAATCAATCAATAGTTAAAAAGCTGTAGGTTTTTAAATTAATTAATGTTTTAGTTTTGTATGTTTATGCGGTACAATGTGAAATAATGTCACGTTCACATATGTACATAGTGTATAATGATCACTTCAAGGTAGTTAACATTTGAACTCTAACAGTTTTTAAACTTTTAAGTAATATATTCATCCTTATGTGTGCAGTAAGTGTAGTAGTTCAATAATACATATGAACAATCTATATTAACTAAATTAGAGTAAATAATGTTTCCATTCCCTTCTCAATATTATGTGTTCATAAGCTTCAAACTGTGATTATTGATAACATATGTATAAAATAATCTACTCTAATCTTCAAAATCCTACAAATTGTTTCCATTGAATTATGACTGGAATTCCATTACCAGCTATCTGCCTACACTATTCCCAGACTCTACTGATCACTATCACACATACTATTTAACATTTTAAATTATCAGAGATCATGTAATAATTTTAGTCTGATTTGTGTCTTTGATATAATGTGCTCCTGTTCAACCCATTTTGCTATAAATAGTACAATATCATTCCTTGTATTTCAGAATAGCATGCTATTGTTTATGTAGGACACATTTTGGTCATCTGTTCATTCAGTGGATAACTGGGTTGATTCCATAATTTAGCTGATATGGATAGTGCAGCAACTACTTGGGCAAGCAAGTGTCTCATTGATATGCTGCCCTCATTTCATATCATAACCAGAAGTAGAATAGTTGATCATAGTAAATATACATTTTCTTATATTATTTTCCATAGTAGCTGTGCTAATTTACATTACCACCTATAGCATATGGGAATTATTTTTTCTGAGTTTCCTCATCAGATTTTGCTTCAATTTTTTCCCCTCTTTTTAATGATAGCCACTGCAACTAGAATATGATATTTCAATGCAGTTTTCACAGGTTGAGGTACAATATTTTTTTCCCTAAATTTGTTGGCAATAGGAATTTATTCCTTAAAATAGGTCTATTTATAGCCTTTACTCATTTTAAAAATTATTTCTTGTTTTAAGTTTAAAAGTTCCTTATGAATCTGAAGATTCATACTTTTTCAGAAGAATTGATTGTATCATCAAT
>PVKA01047284.1:0-14407 GCA_004027165.1 Ctenomys sociabilis | reverse complement strand
AAGGAAGGAAGGAAGGAAGGAAGGAAGGAAGGAAGGAAGGAAGGAAGGAAAAGAAAGAGTGAGAGAGAGAAAGAAAGGAAGAAAGAAAGAAAGAAAGAAAGAAAGAAAGAAAGAAAGAAAGAAAGAAAGAAAGAAAGAAAGATGCTGAGATGTAAATGAAAGCAAAGGCACTGGGTTCGATCCCCAGTAACACCAAAAAAAGAAAAATAAATGCCAGGCCCTGTCCAGGATGCTATAAACAAAGCCACACATTTTGTGGGTTATGAACAAAAGAAATGGCTCTGGGAAGGCCACCACCAAGCCATCAGGAGATCTGGACTGTGTGCAGCCAATACCATGTCCTCCTACATGCGCGTGTCCTCTCCCGGGAGAAAGCATGAACTCCCCCCTGGGGTCTCATGTGTAAGAGAAGACCTAACCACTTCCACAGCTGCCACCAAGTCTAATGCCATCGCTTGGGTGTCAGGGAGCTCAGGAACCGTATAAAAAGCATTCACTTTTTCTACTCAAAGGCTACTTGATATAGAAGCCTGTTAGAGGCTGCAAATCGTTATGCAATAACAGAAAATATATGAGCCACTGACAAAAATAGTCTATTTGATGTCTCTTTTCCTTCTTGACAAAGATGAAAAGGCATTAATAAAAGTCCAGGAAAGCGGTCTCAGAGACGGTGGAAAGATCACGCATCGTTCCCACAGGAGGCTGGCCACCTGGCAGAAGCCATGGCAGAGGCCCACTGTGGCCTCCTAAGTGCTGGGATTTATAGGAGTGTGTCACCATGCCCAGGCTCAGGGGGCCCCGCAGACGGGGCCAGCACGGCACACTGGGGATCAAACTCCTGCCCCTTCATCTGCCTAAACAGGTGCTTTAGTCCACTGAGCTATCAGGCCGGCCCTTATAAAAATAATTTTTTAAAAAAATACTTAGTCCATAACGCCAGGCAAGTGCCCCTTAATCCTGCCCCTCCAAAACAGGATCCGCCTCCTTACATCTGTCCACTGACCCTGCAGTGCCCCAGCACCAGGTACCCTCCAGGTACGTGGGACTCTGGGGGGGACACGTGAGGTCTAAACCATAACCCAAGTCACACCAGCTGTGGTCCCAGAGGCCAGGGAACACAGTAGGCTGTCTCAGCTGTGTCCTGTCCAAAGTCCTGTCCCCATGCAACATGAGATAAGAGCCATCAATTGTCTCTTTTGGTCACCAAGGATTAAATGCTTACATCATGCTTCTGTTGCTTAAAATGGACATGTGGCCGCTTTGTGCCCCTTGGCACTGCTGTCAGAGTTAAATGGTTAGAACTTGTACAGCACTTAATATCTGGCCCAAAGTAAGCGCTCATAAATATTGGATGCTACTATTTTAGTGCTGCTGCTGCTACTGCTGCTGCTCTTTCCATGGATCAAAGAAATTGGCTTTGCTGAAGTTCCAGGCTACGCTGGCCTAAGGATTCCTGGTTAGTGGTCTGTGTGGTGGTGACTTGGATGACTGTTTAGTCAGTGGGACGTGGTCTGGACCCCTCAAAGGCAGGGAATGTCTTGCTAAGAGTGAGATATGAGGCAACTTCCACGGCAGTCAGCGATGCATCTTCAAGGAGCAGCAGGGCCATGGCCTGCAGAGGACAGGAGCTTCTCTTCAGATGCTGTAGAGTGCCTCGCTTCACCCTGTGCAGAATTCCTTCTCCCTTCTGGGACAATCCTGTGCTGGGGACAAAGCTCTTGAGGGTGGCAATTGTTGCTCTTTTCTCCCTGAGAACTGGAACCCAGCATCCCAGGTGGGGGCCGCAGAAAGGACACTAACGGGACCCACCGCTCTGCAGCTCCTCACCTCTCTGTACGCTGGGCACCCTGACGCCTGGCTTGGGATCCATTAGTGCAGGCAAATGGACTGTGTGGTTTCCCTCATCTCCTGCCCACAAACAATGTGCTTCCCTGTCCCAGCCCCTACTGCCGGGTAATATCGCTTAACACGCTCAAGGGCACAGCTGTGGCTCTTTACTCCGAGGGAAGTGAAATATGCTAATGCTTCCTGGGCTGGTCGAACTGCTGGGGATGCAGAGCCAGAGCCCTGTCTCTGAGACTCGGTCTGTGACCGAGCAGATCAGTGATGAAAGGATCCGAGGACCTCACAGCCACCCCTGTGCTGCTCTATGGCACTCAGCTGGCACTGCCTGTCACTTAGCCATGCTGTCTGGCTTCACTGACTTCTTCTAGGGCAGCACTGGGACGCTGGCTGCTATACAGAAGAGCCGAGCAGCACAAAGGGACTAAAGATGCCAGACGCAGTGCTGCATGCCTATAATCCTAGCAATCAGGAGGCTGAGGCAGGAGGATTGCTGCAAGTTCAAGACCAGGCTGAACTATATAGTGAGCCCATGTCTCAAAAAATAAAATTATTTAACTCTTCAGCCTATTAAATGTGTGACCTTGGGCAAGATGTTTAAGCTCTCAGATTTGCTTCCTTGGGGGTGAAATAGGAATAATAATAAGACTGAGGTCACAGAGTCAGTATGAAAGTTACATGAATGTCTACATATTAAACTCCAGAATGATACCTAGCTAATAACAAAGATGACTCATGCACCTATTACTTGTGTGACAATTAAAAGTTTAGACTGCATTTTGGTAACAAACTTTCATTGACACAAACGCAATTTAAGGTTTAAGCAACTGATCTCTTCCTTCCCTTCCTGATTTATTCATATAGATTTGTAGTCCCTCCCTATTTTCTATCCCCATCCCTGATGGCCCATGCAAGCAGGCGGGTCCGGGGTGCTGGGCTCAGCCGGGTCACCTGATCGGGGCACCTTTGCTGGTCACCGCAGAATCAGCTTACCGCTAGGGCCAAGAGAGCAGTAGCCAGCCCACTCCCCGCCCTCAGCCTACACCCTGGGCCTCAGTCTCTGCTGACGGCCAGAGGCAGCCCTGAGAAGAGGACGGGCTCCGGCCTTCCCCCAAGACAAGCAGCCTCCTTCCTGACTCCTGATTGTCAAACATCTCTGCCGTTCTAAAACTCCCGTATGCAATAAGCAAGCCCTTCCTCCAGGAAGAGCCGAGGGGCTGTGAACAAAGCAAAGGAGCCGGCGCGCGCACGCGGGGCTGGTCTCATTAGGCCGCAGACGCCGCAGGCTCGCGACGCTGACCCTCCGCGGGCAGCCCGGGCATCGAGCTCATTCTCTGCCCCCTGCAGAAGACAGGCCTCCAACGTCTTTATATTCTCCTAGTGGTACCTGTCGAAATTTTTCTCTTTCCTTTAATCTCTCTTTCCAAAGCAGTCCAGAGCCCCCCGCTGTGCACCAGATACCGCGCTCACCGACAGTTACACAAGGAAGATTAAGACATGATTCTTGCTTTCAAAAGCTTCCCACATCAGTAGGAGAAGCTGAAATGTAAAGAATCCTGTAACACAATGCCAGGCTAAATCTGGTTCTCCAGTGAACACCCTAATAGCACTCTGGACTTTTCCTTTCCATCCCTTATCACAGTTGGGCAAGGCACTTGTGTTTCCATTAATTAATTTTCCTCCAGCTCAGGCTGGGGCTCCCTGCACTAAGATATACTAAGCAGTCACTGCACACAAGACATTGTCTTGGGTGCAGTGCAGATATTAATGTTCAACCTTCACAGCCTTTAAGAAGAACACCGTTCTCATTTGACAAAGGAGAAAACAGACATGGACAAATTAAGTGATGTGTCAAGTCACAGAGCTGGTTAAAATCCGAGCCAGGCGTAAGCCCAGGCAGTCTGGCCCGAGTCTCCTTGCTCTCGAGTGCCTGGGCCCGCAGAGAAGGGCAGCTATCAGCCTGCTGCCAGAGCAGGACGAGCAGAGGAGCCGACCAAGGAAGGCGTGCCGCTAAATTTATCAGGCTGTGATAATAAGGGCAAGCTTCATTTAGGTAGCTTATGGTGTGGGATCCCTTGAGTCACATCAAGAAAGGAAGTGTGACATGCAAACTAAATAGAACAAATCTAGGAGGGAGACAGCAGTGCATGTATCACAAAGCCCATGAATTACGAAGTCCATGTGGACTGAAAACTGCTGCTGTCCTCAAAGCAAAGACATCATACCGTGTCAAAATGCTGACAGGATCTAAGTTTATTCCTATGAGAGCCAGAGGAATTAATCAGCTACTTCCCAGACAGCCCTGTCTCCCCTGCAATAGGAATCCAATGCATTATCCGGGGGTAGCCTGCAATGCTCCAGTAGAATCAGATCATCGCTTCACTTAAAACAGTAAAATGGAGCCAGCGAGATGGCTTAGTGGACTAAAGCACCTGCTTAGGCAGGCTTAAGCAAGCACAGGGACGATGGTTCAGCCCCAGGGCAGGCTGAGCGGGCCAGAATCCTGATGTAGTGGTGTTCACCTGTAATCCCAGCACTGGGGAGGCTGAAAGCAAGAGGATCATGGTGAATCCAAGCTGTGTAGTGAGAACCTGAAGCAATCAAATATATTTAAAAAAAAAAAAAAAACCTATAAAACCATGAGGTCACACCAGTTAGCATTTAGCTTCATATTAATTATCCTTAAAGACCTGAGCACACCATTTTTCCTCTCTGTGCCCCAGTTTACTTAACTTCAATGTTAGAAAACTGAGTAAGGTTACCAGAACTGTTCTTTTTCCCTCCTCTGACTATCCGAGACTTCAGAACATCCTGGACCTCCATTGTTTTCTTTTTCTCTTTTTGCAGCCAGACAGTAAGCCCCAGCTTCACCCACGCTGAGCACACACTCAGACTGAGCACACCCCAGCCCTTACACCTTCCTGTGTCTTTGCTTGACGTTGTGTTCACTCACCAATTATGTTAGAAAACATCCGCATTCGACTCTGGTTCAGATGCATGCCAGGAACATCCTCTACAATCAAAAGCACTGAATTCACTTAGAAAGCACTGGAGAGTCAGACTCAGTGTCCACACAGCAGGATGAACCCAGAGCATCAGCAGTAGACAGGACATCGGCCTCACTGTGGAGCCTGCCGACGCCCGCAAGCACTGGCTCTGGCCTTTCCTCGGGATGCACGGCTGCCCCCATCCTACACAGAGCTACAACCATGTGCTTGAATCTGAGCCAATGAAGTGCAAGCCTCTGTGGCACGTGCCACGTCGACGGCCTCTGTGGCACGTGCCACGTCGACGGCCTCTGTGGCACGTGCCACTTCGACAGCCTCTGTGGCACGTGCCACGTCGACAGCTTCCCTGCATTCCTGGTTCTCCGTCCCCATCCACCAGCTAAAAGGAAAGAATTTGGCAAGCATACAAGAGAAGGACTCGAGACAGAAGGGGCTTGGGTCCCTGAAAGACCACAGAGAACTGGGCCCGCCACATACACCTCTGGGACTGTCCATGAGAAAGAAAAGCTTACCATCTTGAAACCCTGAATTTGGGCCATGGCTGATCCTGACCTTCTGGATTCATATCCAGGCACAACTGGGCCGTGACGTGCCTCTCACCCAGTACGCAGGGTGCACGAACAAGCGCGCCTTTCCCACCCTCAGCAGCGCACTTCAGGCGTCTGGCTTCCCTCTGCCGGTTCGGTGTGTCTGTCACTTGTCTGCAGGACTCCGTTTCGCTGCCCCTATCCAGCTCATGCACGTTTTCCTAGTGCTCCATCAGCTGAATCTCTACTCCAAGGTACATAGCTAGCTATCTTTCCATTTGTCATCCTGTGTAGCATTGCTTCTATGCCATTTTGAGCTTTCTCATCTGTCATATTATTCACTAGTCTATCACTCTAATTGAAACCAAAAGCGACCTAACAAAGAAACTTATTTGTGATTGGTCTGTTTTTCCTACATCTCAATCTGGTTTTTGGTTCTTGTGTTTGAAAGATCAGTTATTGGGTGCATAGGTGTTTGGGACTATGACTCTCCTTAATGGAAGGACTCCTTCATCACTATGGAATGACAGCCATTAATATTCTTTACTCTGAAATTTCTTTGCCTGAATTTCTCCTCCCTGCTCAGAAATATTTTGAAGGCAATAAGCTGGGGAAAGTTCAGGCCTTACCTCACTTGTTTTTCAGCTCTGAGAAGTTACTGCCATTTTTGCCTATTACCTAATGCCTCAGAATAATTACTTCATGCATTTCAGCCACTTTTGCTGGAGTGCTTGTTTCATGCGGCAGAAGAGAGAACAGCTCCTGCCACAGTGTGTACAGCTAACGGTGAAATCCCCAAGTTGCTTTGTACGCCCTGTCATTTGATCGTTACTGAGCATGCTGGGACTTGGGTTTTGAGGTGTTCTGGTGTTTAGCTTTTGGGGCCAAGAACTCAGGGCCTCATCTGGCCCGGCAGATGCAGTGCCACTGAGCTACGTCCTTAGCCCTTCCTTAAACCCTAAGAGGTAATTCTTTCTTAAGTAAAAATCCCCAGAACTTCAGAGAGTTTCAATAATTTGTCAAAGGCTATATAACTTGCAAAGCCAAATGAAATAAATGGGACTGGGTAAGAGTTGGATGACAGGCATGCATATTCCCTGAGATTAAAATTAGGTGTATTGGGGCTGGGGAGATGGCTCAGTAGAATAAGCACTTGCCTGGCAAGTACAAGGGCCTGAGTTCAATCCCCAGTTCTGCACAAAAAAAAAAAAAAAAAAAAAAAGTATATTTTTTTATGATTTGTGAATTTTTTTGTACATAATAGAAGTCCCAAGGATAAGAAAGAGCAACACACATTAAGTTCATATGTAATGGCTTGGCTCAATTGGCAACAGTTGCCACACATGAAGTGTGAGGAGTCTCAGAAAATCTGGGCTACAAATTCCCATAATCCATGGGAAGAATGGTGAAGTCATGTAGCAAATGGAACTGGCAAAGGAAAAAAACTAATAAAGCACATTTTAGATAAGTGGGACCCGCTGCCACATTCTTAAAATATCCTGCAAGCCAGCAATCCTGAAGCAGGTATTTGTAGTATTCGTGGGAGAGCTTCAGAGAAACAAACAACTGCAGTGTGCTTCTTTAACCCCCTGTTCTCTTTGGCCTGTTTCAATGAAATGGAAGTGAATAATCCAGAGGGACCTGGCGGGGCCACTTGATGGAGATGATTCCATCTGTGTCACTAGCCCTAAGGCAGCAATGTCCTGCGGTGGGCTGGGCGGGAACAACGGGAAGCCCTTGTTCAAAGGTGCCCGCTTCTCTGAAGGTCCCTATCATGGTGTCTGGCACATCAGACGCCCTGGAAATGCAAGCTCTCTCCCTCCTTTCCAGCCAGAATAGATCAGACCCAACACTGTCCCTGTCACAAAAGCAAAGGCAGCTCAAGGACATCCAGGCGAGGCTGGGTAAGGGGCTTAATTTGGTTTTGTCTGACAGATCCTTCATGGACACTAGCTAATCTCTCCCTCCACTTTGAAGGGTGAGCAGGCCTCTTCTAAACTAGCAGCCACACAAGGCTCCCCAAAATGGGTTTTAACTAATGTACAGTAATTGCTCTTATCATAACGGCATCTCTTTCCCACATTCAGAAGAGAACCTCTCCTGACTGCCAGCAAGCAGGGCTGTGATTAGAGGGAGGAGTTTTCCTGTCTGTTCACGCTGCAGCTGCCATTTGACTCCTCATTTCTGAGGGACTGCAGAAGGCATTTCTGAGAACGCAGAGCCAAGGCACCCACCAGACGCTGCTGCCTCCCACGAAACTCGAGGCAGCCCTGTATCTCTGGATATGCATAACATTCCCGGTCTGCGTGGAAACTTTCATTACAAAGAAAACTGCATCCTGAGTCCACTGAAACCAAAGAAGCAAGGTGAGATGTGGAGCGTCCAGATGCGGAGTGTGGTCTTTAGATAAATAAAACGCATTTCCTAACTTGTGGGAAGGCGAGGAGGACTCGTCGTCTTGCCGCGTGAACCAGATCTTATTGCAGTAAGGTTTTCACAGGTTTCTGTGTGAAAAGGAGGGCCTGGCATTCTCTGGACCTGGGGAGACTGGCGACTGGCGCTGAGAGCGATGCGAGCAGAGCCGGGTGTGCCCCCGTGTGCACCCCTTCATGCGCTCTGCTGGTAGATCATGCAAGGCAAGCACGTGACCAAAATGGGACGTCAGGAATTAAGCCTGGAGCCAGGGCACAGCGTAGGGACTTACGTGCCTGCTTGGCCTGAGCACGGCCCTGAGTTGGATGCTTGGAACGAAAGAAGAAAGAAAGAAAGAAAAAGAGAGAGAGAGAGAGAGAGAGAGAGAGAGAGAGAGAGAGAGAGAGAGAGAGAGAGAGAGAGAGAGAAAGGGAATTAAGCCTAAAGAGCCCCAGAAGCTAAAAGTAAATGTCATAAATGGAAAGTTCAGACATCTAGGTCACGTCTTTCTATCACACAAAAGCCTCTTCTGAAAGCTCCCAACCTGCACTTCATAGGGCAACCAACTTGGGCAAAAGAAGTTGGACTGGGCTCACAGATGTGTTGGCACGAGTACTTAGCACTGATCTTACAAGTGGGTGGTGGTGGGCTGGCAAGATAGCTCAGCGGTCTAGAGCGCCTCTCAGGGACCGCGGTTCGAGCCCCAGCACCACATGCCATGCCAGCCCCTCCCCGCAGGGCCGCCTGAGCTCACCCCCCACCCGCCGGGCCGCGAGATGCCTCAGTAGAATAAGTACTTGCCGGGCAAGCGCAAGGATCTGAGTTCAATCCCTGGTTCCACCAAAAAAAAAAAAAGGACAGTGATCCTCATGCAAGGACATTCCCAGAGGGCAGTGGTGAAGGGAAGCCCCCAGTAGGAGAGCTGCTGATGTTCCCTCCTTCATTCCATTTTAATGGAATGAGATACAGCTTCAGCTACGGCCAGACTCCAGCACATGGTTGTAATAGGACATGGGTAGTACTGAGGAGCCTGGAAAGAGCAACAGTGGAAAATCGAGGAATTTCTGGGAAGAAGTATACAATTGAAAGCCCTAGGTCTGAGGCCAGGGAGATGGCTCAGTGGAATAAGCACTGCCCTGGCAAGTACAAGGCCCTGAGTTTAATCCCTGGTTCCGCCAAAACTAAAAATAAATAAAAGATAAAGTCATAGGACTTTAGAGTAAGGACAAAGTGTACGCCTTTTAAAAAATGGCACACTAGAGCCTATGCCCACGAGGCACATGCTCTGCCACCCAGCCATGTCCTTGCTTCTGAGCTCACCATGGCCTTAAGGTTTTTGTTCTGAGATTATAGCTAGCCACCACCTTGAACTTCCTCTTCTGTGGAAAAGTGACAGCAAGATGGACAGAGAGAGAGAGAGTCATTATGATCATATAGCAAATAATGAGAACACAGGCCTCATGTGTAGCACACAAAGGGTGGCCTGTGTCTGGGCCCACCTGTGGCTGCTTCAGGCCCTCTTGGCCTTCGCTGTTGCAGAAATAGTCCCATGTGCTAAAGCAAAGCACTGTGGGTTGGCTGGGCTCTGGCTACTTTCACGCACACACAACCCACACACCTGTCACTCAACGCACACACAGCCCTTCCCTAATCACTCAAAGCCCAGATGACATGGCTTGCCAGACACCATGTGGCATGAGCATTGGTGGCCTCCAGAGAAGACGTTTGCCCAAGGAGAAACAGAAGTTGGAAAGCAAATTCTACTTCCTTCTTCCCCTGGAAGGGCTGAGTTGAGAAGCCCTCGTCTTCATGTTTCCTAGAAGTCCCACACATTCAGACAGCAGGCTCAGGGGACCCCAAGAGTGACCAGCTATAGACCGTCCAACCTTTGGTTGGCTCTCCCCTGTTCATCTTACTAACTCTCCTCTTCAGTCTTGCTTTCTAGGATCAGGAAAATCTATACCCAAAGAAAATGAAGTTATTGATAATTCCCTGGAGAAAAAATTGATGGGAATGAAAGAATGACTCTGTCTAAACATCCTGCAAACACAAGAGCTAATGTGCCATTCCGCTATGCTCCAAGGTCAGCCTGTTGCTCTTGGTTGGTGGCTGCCCACCTCTCTGCCCTCTTGCATTGTCTAAACCTGAGTCAAGGTCTTCCATGGGATTTCTCTGAGGCACACAGAGACACCAGCGGAGGCGAGGAACACAGAGGAAGGGAAGCTAGTACTGAGGAGGCACTGGGTTTGGTTCTACATGTGCTCTGCGTCTTCATGACCAAGTGTGCTCTGAAGAGATGGGCGTTCAACCAGCCCCAGCCAGTGCCTAAGTGGCTGGGGGTCACCTGCCTTTCCTCACTAATGCAATTTATGCTGGACTTTCTTACTGAGAACAAGAGTTGTGTTTAGATATCATTGTTTCATGATTTCATCTGAGGAGGCTGGAGCAGGAGGATTTGGAGTATGAGGCCATCCACAGCTACATTTCAAGACCCTGTGTAAGGGAAGCAGTGCCGATGACAGATCAAGGGAAGACTACAAAGAACCGAGGTCGGAAGACAGTGATACTTTTTGTAGTTCAGACTGGTCAGCAATTGTTATGGTTTGTGTCTCGTTGTCTCCCCAAAGTCTCGGGGGGAGGACTTCTAGAGTTTGTGATTAACTCATGACCCACTGGGATTATGGGTGTGAGTGCTGTTGGGATTATGGGTGTGAATACTGCTGGGATTATGGGTGAGTGCTACACCCCACCTGTCCCAGGGAGCCTGAATGCGACTTAAGGGAGAGGCCTGCTCTCTGCTGCCACGGCTGCTGCTGCTCTTCCCTTGCTGCTCACTGCCATCGCCATGAAAGGTTGCCCTCTGCCATGTGCCGCTCTGCCTTGCACTGAAAGCTGAGTCAGCTGAGTACGGACTGACTCCTCCAGTAGCTGTTCGCTACAGTGTGGGGCATTTGTCCCAGCAACGAGAAGGCACTAACTGAGACCGTAAGGACTGTTCCATGATTCTTAATGCTTTGAAGTTATACCACCAAAAACACCATGAGCATAAACTCTGTAATAGCTATGGGTCTCAGAAACGAATTTATGCTGGGCACTCCCGAAGTGGGAGGCTGAGGCAGGAGGGCATGAAGTGCGAGCCAAGGCTGGACAATTTAGAGACTGGGTGGGATCCTGCCTGATAATAATGGGTTTCCATCAAGAGGAAGGAAGGGAGGGGAAAGGAAGGGGAAGGAGATAAAAGGGAAGGAAAGGGAAAGGGAGGGGACGGAAGAGGGGGGAGGGGGAGGTGCGGGGAACCTATTTATTCTTTCCAATTTGCCACCCAACCTAAGCTGAAACACAGGCTGGTTAGAGCCCTGTACTGTGTCAGAAAGGCACCTTTACCCACCAATAGGACCAAAGTGAAGCAGGACTGGAAGTGCAGGCCCACATTCCTGGCTGTCCATCAGGGCCCTCTGCCTTCCTCTGAGACAAGGGCATTTTCATAATCTGTAGAATAGCTGCCTCTGTCAGCCCCCATATGCAGCCCGGGAGGGTCTGAGGGCACCGCACCCCTGCATCCCCTCCCTTCCCTTCCCCTCCTCTCCTCTCCTCTCCCTGCTGCTCTCCCCTCTCTCCCACCACTTTCAGCTTGCAGACCTCTCCCATCTCCTATTTTCTATTTTTGATTTCGCTCCTGATTTATTTGTAAATAAATTCCTTCCCTTTTATCTGCTCTCCCTTCTTCTCCCCTCCCTTCCTTCCTCTTGATTGAAACCCATTACTTTGAGGCAGGATCCCACCAAGTCATTAAATTGTCCAGCCTTGGCTTGCACTCCATGTCCTCCTACCTCAGTCTGCACAGGGTCACCCCAGCTCAGTCACCCCAGCTGACCCAGAAGGTTTCACATACAGAGCTTGAAATGGGAACTCAGTAACCCTAAAAATGAAGTTCTCGGCACCCCAGGAAGCAGCCTACCTGCACCAGGGAGGCCAGCGGAGCAGCACTGTGCTTCAGTCCTGCTGCCAGAGTGGCCGAGATGACAGGCTCGAGCCAATACACTAAGAGGGACCGCGTGACCTTTCTGAGAGCTTTCTGTCTTACTCTCCCCTCGAAAGCCCTTCGAAGGTTTTCTAGGGACCCCCAAACCATTCTAATGCATCACTGGGTTTCAAAAGCCTGCGTGGTTCAGCTCCTGTCTTCTGCACCCTGATTTTCTCCATTACTTCAATTTCCTAGAAGTTCTGGAGATGTCCACAGCTCTTTCCTTTCTGGCCCTTGCAGTCCCTCTGCCTGGGAAGCTCCTCTCTGAATTCTTCCTTTGCCCAGTGTTTTCCTAGTGTCTTCCTAAACACCTCCTACAGGCAGCCCTCCCTGACTGTGCTGTGGGCAAACAGTCCCCCTTCGATTCTACCTCAGCAATTCGCCTTCACTGCCCACTGCCTGGAAGGACTTGATTCTGCACTGCACCTGGCCTGGCCCCTTGTGAGGGCAGAACTGTGTTTGCCCTGTACCTGTGGCGACACAGGATGTGCACACACTTCCAGTGCAGAGTCAGTAAAATTTACCTGAGTCGTCTTTGGAAGAGGGATAGAGTGTGAGATGGCACTGGCAAGTGACGCCGCTCAGGCACAGTAGCTTTAGGGGCACACGGTGTCTCCCACAGTGTACAAATAAATCAGGAGCAAACTCAAAGATAGAACATAGAGATGGGGAGAGGGATCTGCAAGCGGGAAGTGGGGAGAGAGGGGAGAGCAGCAGGGAGAGCGGGGGGGGGGGAGTGGAGGGGCATTCAGGGGCGCGGTGCCCTGGAACCCTCACACACTGCACATGGGGGCTGACAGAAGCAAACATTCTATGGATTATGAAAATGCCCTGAACAGCCGTAAGAAGGGAATATCGTTCAGCTGCAAGGGCTCGCTCCCACACGCACTGCCTGCCTGTGTCCCGCGGTTCTCTACGGCCCCACCAAGGCGCCGTCCCCAGGGCGTCCAGGTGAGGACCTAACTGCTGATCTAGCTGGCACAGAGCCCACAGGCTGCGGCCCAGGGAACCTCCGGTTAGGCCAGGGGCGGGGCGCTGCAGGCGCTCGCGCTTGCTGAGGTGCAGGACAGACTCGGGCTGCTAAGCGCCACCAGGCACAGAACTGTGTTTTACAAATCTGTGTCATCTCGACTTCCTTATCAATCAAAACTGTCATGGTCATTTGCAGGACAGCCCCTGTAGCTGGCCTCAGCCACCGTCTTTGTCACCACAAGTAGATGAGTATGTACATGTAATAATTACTCATGCTGTGGCAAACGCCTGGGTGACAGCAGGGCCAGGTACTGAGCTTCACAACAAGCTTAGTGGAAGATCTTACACCCACCTAACAGATGAAGATTTAGGGATGTTACATTATTTAGTTACTGGGTTCTGGTTTTTGAGGCAAGGTCTCGATATGCAGCTCAGCTTGGCCTTGAGCTCACAACCCTCCTGCCTCAGCCTCCTGAGTGCTGGGATATGCATGTGCTACTTACTTTTATACCAGAACTACTTCTAGTATGAGACAGAACTGAGATTAAAATGAAATTTTCTAGGGCCGGCGGTATAGCTCAGCGGACTAAGTGCTTGCTTAAGTAAGCGCAGCGGCCGGGGTTCACTTCCTGGTTCCGCAGGCCGCGCCGGCCCCGCCTTCGGGTGCGCTGAGCCGGTGATGGAGTCAGGGCGGTGGAGTCTGGGCGTGGTGGCGCGTGCCTGTCATCCCAGCCCTAGGGAGGCAGAAAGCAGGAGGATCACTATGAATGTGGGCTGCATAGTGAGACCCTGTCAAAAAAAAAAAAAAAGAAAGAAAGAGAGGAAGTGAACTCCTGCCACTTGTAACAACCAAGCCACCTTAGACTGACCCACGTTTGACCCCTACCCCCCATCCAAGACCCCCTGTTTCTTCCCTTCTCTGTCCCTTCTGTACAAACATTTCCCATTTTTGCTGGCCAAAACCCTTGGTTGCATTACTGCCCTCCACCCACCCTTCCCACATCCTGTTTAAAGCCCCTGCCCCCTATGTGCCTTGCAGTATAGATAAGATTATACAACCCCCTAGTTCCTCATAGTGGCCCTCGGGCCGCCCCCTGCATGTTGCCTCAGCTTCCAACCAATGGGCTTATGCCCCATGCCCCCTTCACCGCTTTTAGCTTCTGTAACCATGCTTGCCAACCCCCCAAATGTACATGTCCTGACCCAAATTTGGACATAATGTATGTCTCCCCCAATCAAAATTGTCCCCGTACCCCCTAATGGCCATTTTAGCTTCTGTGACGATGCTTGCTTACCCCTCCCAGCCTGTGGTTTTTGAGCATAAATGCCCTGCTGCCCAGCCCTCAGGGGGCCCTCCTCCTTCTCCCATGGAGAGGCTACCTGGTGGGTACCACCTAAAATAAAGCGCTTCTTTTCCTTTTGGACTTGCCTCGTTGTCATCTGATTTTTGAGTTACAACACCACTGTGGTCCTTTACGGCAGGCACGTGCACGCCAGGGAGCAGCAGCCTTCGGTCCCCAGAGGGGCAGAGCCCGCCATCCTGTTCAGCGATTTGCTACTGAACACTTTTGTGTGATTTCACCTGAGCTTCAAAAACCCCAGAGAGGGGGAGAGAGGAGGAG